>JAEIJG010000276.1:0-35620 GCA_037289395.1 Beauveria scarabaeidicola | reverse complement strand
TTTTTTTTTTTTTTTTTAGTATTCTTGCAACCGTAGAATGTCAAAAGTTTCGCTTAATTCAGGGTCTCGCAGTCCACGGCCGCGCTCGTGGCAAAGCTGGCTTTAAAGCGAAACAATTCAGACACAAATCTGCATCATATGGCCCTTGTTCTTCTTCCCGAACAGAGGTACACTTGTCGAACGCTAAAAGTGTCGCCGAGTTCCCTTGGGAGAGAGAGAGAGAGAGAGAGAGAGAGAGAGAGAGAGAGCCGCTTGACGCCTTGTGCGACGATGGCGGGAACGGCAGCGCGCGGTCAAGGGAGACGGACGGTGGTGTTGCGCGGAAAAACAGGAAGAGAGAAAAAGATATGACGAGATGGATACTATGCAAAATCTAGGCTAAAAAAAGAAGCAATGAAAAAGCTCAATGGCGGGGGTAACCCGAGCAATATATAAACGTTCAGCCAATGCAAGCAATGGAAGAAAGTGGTATATCAGCGCATTATTGTATGGGGAGAGGCGGAATGTGGTCTAGTTCTGCGAGTAAGGTAAGAAAGAGGCATGGCTTGCAGTGGTGGCCATACAGGAGACAGGTCGCAGCTGTGAATGGCAGGATTCCATGAAACTATCGAGTGAAGCATGAGAGAAGAAAAGGCCACGGTAGAGATGGGTCTACAAAGGATGCAAAGGATGCAAAGGCGGCAGTGATGAGGTGGAGGCGGATGCGAAGCGTAACACACAAGGTCGCGCGCACCATCAGCAGACGGGGAAGTACCTAGACGGACAGGCAGGTACGAGGTAACTGTGGCACAGGCGACACGCTTTGACAGGCGGGCATTCTTTTGTGTGTGTGTGTGCAGTTGTGTAGCGGGAGTGAAAGTGAATGGCCTGCCTTGTATGAATATAAGGCCTGATAAATCACCAAGTAATTGGTGGTGCCACCTTTTGCTTTTGCGCGACAGTTATGAGCCCGGGAGGTGGCCCAGTGGTCACCTGCAACTTCTACTGCTGTCGCCAAATTGCTACTATCAAGGTCCTGAGTTCGATTCCCATAAAGACCAGATTTTATCCTATCGCTAAGTTTAAAGACCTACCCTACAGGGGTACGAGATCTAAGAGTAAAAAATAGCCACTTAGTGCCTTATATAGGAAACACTTTATTAGAAGGAAAGAGCTTCTGAGGAACTGGGGGGTGTATGAATATAAGGCCTGATAAATCACCAAGTAATTGGTGGTGCCACCTTTTGCTTTTGCGCGACACCTTGTGTGTAGATGTGATGAGGAGTCACTCAGTGGTAATAGGTGGGATCAAGCTAGGTAGGAGCCTCAACTATAAAGTAAAGGGAAAGGGGGGCGACAAAATGATATAATAGGTAGATGCTTCATGTAGGCAGGGACTTGCCAGTACAGAGATGGCCCACTGGGGAAGACTCTGGAGGAAATGTTTTGGCGTTGGCGCCGGCATGGGCAGTGCGGTGACACAAACAATGTTGTTTGAGTTGATGTGATTTGGTGAATCGGGGAGAGTTGTGACACAGAGATGCCCTGCTGGCGGTTAAATGGGCTTGAACCCAAGTTTCAATCTATAGCGATGTCGAGGATGACTTGCAGGAAAGGCTGTGTGCCTGACCTGTTCATCATGAATGTCTCTCCATCATGTTGTGTAACAAAATGGCAGACCTTGTGAGGTTACTCATGGACAGCAGTAACTGCCAGTCTACAAAGGCGTGCCACAGCAGTCTTTAGCACCAAACACTGCTGTAATGACAGCAATAACTGACAGCTACAAGACGCGTGCCACAGCAGTCTTTAGCACCAAACACTGCTGTAATGACAGCAGTAACTGAGCGTGCCACAGCAAGTCTCCAGCACCAAACACTGCTGTAATAGACAGCAGTAACTGACAGCTACAGAGGCGTGCCACAGCAAGTCTCCAGCACCAAACACTGCTGTAAATAGCACCCCGGCCCCACCAAGACTGCTGCGATAATCTCGCTAACCTGATTGGACATGCAAAAAATTGATCACCAACACGGTACAGCTTCAGTCGGCCTGCACCGCGGCCACCAAACCCGCACATGCCAGAACACCAAGGAATGATATTCTCCTCACTTGCCAGCAGCTTCATCTGAGTGCCGCACTGCTTCAATGGCCGCCGCCGTCGCTCGCCGTCGCCCGCCCGCTGGCTCTGCCATGCTGACGGCCGCCACTCTCGTCCCCTTTCTCTACCCGACTCTCGCTCTGTCCACGCCTCGCTGCCCTGCCCTACGCTTTTCGACTCTGAAATCGACATTATATCCAGCGTCACCCTCCTCTTGTCGCGCCACGCCCGTCAAACACGACTGCTCATCGCCACGCCGCTGCGTCAGCACCACCACCAGTGACACCACAGCCACCGTCAACGACCTCCCCAAATCGCGCCTCAACCCCGCCCCGGACGACTACGCCGCCTCCAGCTTCACCGACCACGCCGAAATCACCATCCACGCCGGTCGTGGCGGCAACGGCTGTGTGTCCTTCCTCCGCGAGGCCTACCTGCCCGACGGCCCGCCTAATGGCGGCGACGGCGGCGCCGGCGGCAACGTCTACATCCAGGCCGCCCACGGCCAGACGTCCCTGCACAAGGTCACCCGCCGCCGCTTCGTCCGCGCCGGCCACGGCCAGAACGGCCAGGGCAGTTCCAAGGGCGGCGTCCGCGGCGACGACGTCATCATCACCGTCCCCGTCGGCACCATCGTCCGCGAGCTCGAGCGCCAAGACCCTGTCGCTGACGAAGGCGTTCGCGTCCGCGCCTATCAGCAGGCCATGAAGGCTCGGCGCCGCGTCGTCCACGAGATTGAGACGCGGATGCTGCAGCAGAGAAAGATGGAAAAGCACGCCGGGCAGGCCAAGAAGAAGAATAAGAAGGGAGAGCCCGAGGAGGCGGCGGCGGCGGCGGCGGCAGGTTTGAAAGGGTTGCGCGAGGTCGCCGGCATAGAAAGACACGGGCAGCTCGCGCAGCAGCTGCAGCAAGAGGCTGGCGAGGTAGAGGAGGACGAGCCTCCTGAAGACCCCCAGCGCGACAAGTGGCTGCTCTACCCGGGCATGTCCAAGACGGACATGAAGGCCGCCGACCTCCCGCCGCTCCCGCGCCGCACGCGCCTTCTCCAGCAGCCCCCCGGCCCCATTTACCTCGACCTCTCGCGGCCCACGCCGCGGCCCATCCTGCTCGCTGCCGGCGGCATCGGCGGCCTCGGCAACTCGCACTTCATCTCGCGCTCCCACCGGCGCCCGCTCTTCGCTACAAAGGGCGAAGCCGCCCCGACGCTGCGCATCTCGCTCGAGCTCAAGCTGCTCGCCGACGTTGGCCTCGTCGGGCTGCCCAACGCCGGCAAGAGCACGCTGCTGCGCGCCCTGACGAATAGCCGCGCGCGCGTCGGCAACTGGGCGTTTACGACGCTCGTGCCCAACATTGGCACCGTGGTGCTGGACAAGTACGAGGGGAGACAGCGCTGGGCGCTGCGCCCGCCGCGGCGCAGCACCGAGGAAACCAAGGCCGACGACGACGACGATGACGCCACCGGCGGGTACTGGAACGAGGAAGAGGCGCGCACGAGGTTCACGGTAGCGGACATTCCCGGGCTCATTGAAGGCGCGCATCTCGACCGGGGTCTCGGCATTGCGTTTCTGCGACACGTCGAGCGCGCGGGCGTCTTGGCCTTTGTCGTCGACCTATCCGCGGGCGACGCCGTCGCCGCTCTCAAGGCGCTGTGGCGCGAAGTCGCCCTCTACGCGACTATGCGCGACGAGGAGGAGCGCGTACGCGCCGCCACCATCCCCGACAGCGACGCCGCCGACCAGGATCCCTTTACCAGCGGCACCATCAACCTCATGACGCCGCCCAAGGAGCACGTCATGCAGACGCCCACCATGCACACCGCCGGCAAGCCGTGGTTCGTCGTCGCCACAAAGGCGGACCAGCCCGACACGCAGCACAATTTTGCGGCGCTGAAGCACTATCTGAAGTCGGTGACGAGCGGCGCGGAGCCGCATCCCAGCGGTGTAGTCGACGGCGCCTGGGTCAAGGACTGCGCTGCGATTCCCGTCAGTGCCATACACGGGCAGGGCGTGCAGCGCATCGTGCACTGGACAGTTGGCCTGCTCAACCAGGAGCCGGATACCTTTACGGGGCGTACTTTGTCTTTGTAGATGGTTATAGGTGAAGCATGCAAGAGAATGAGGCGCGTTGCGGTACATGACATGTATAGTATATTTGTATAACATATTTGTACATTGGCAATTTCTACACCAATAGGATAGATGATTCCTTTTTTTTTTTTTTTTTTTCACATGCATGCATACATGCATACTAAAATTACGGAAACGATCATGTCTTGATTATTTGTGTAGTAAGTAGCCAACGAACATGTTTGTTTACCCCATCTTCTCAGCCATAGGACCGAAAATAAGCTTGGAAATCTACACTTTGAATACAAGAGCAAAACACCATTTAAATCCTCACAACATGACTACCAATTTCTTTCTTCCTTTTTTCTTTCCTTGTTCCTTTCTTCATTCATTCCTTCTTTCTTTATTCACTATTTCATCCGAGCCATGGTTTAATCAACCAAATCGCAGACTTTGAGCCCTCCTCCGTCTTCTATTCCGGGCTAGGCAGATCCTCCACGTCCTCGTTCTCCAGCGTCTCTTCCACCTCCACCTCCCCATTACCACCCTCCTCCTTCTTTTGTTGCTCTGCCGCCTCCTTCTTGGCCACCTCTGCCTTTTGCTGCAGCTGCTGCGCAATGTTGATCAGCGGCGTCGTGTCGTTGAAGATGCGCAGCAGCATCGCCGCGCGGTCCTCTTTGGGCAGCATCAGGTTCAGCGAGTGGATGCTCTTCCAGAGCGGCAGCGCCATGGCCTCGCTGAAGTCCGGGTCCGTCCCGTCGGGCTCGATGCGCAGCACGCAGCAGCCCATGCCCACGTCGCGCACCCGCGGGCCAATCTCGTCGAAGCGCTGCCAGGCGCCGTCACTAATCTTGGGAAACATTTCAATGAGCAGCTTGCGCAGGGTCTCCTTGCTGGTCAGCCGAACCACGCGCGGCTCACCCACGTAGCCCTGCAGGATAGGCATGCCCTCGGACTGGATCCGCCACCGGCACACCTCGGCCGACGGCGCGTCCTGCTTCATAAACATGCGTACGCCGCCGTGGATAACCTTGATGCCGCGGCCCTCGTTCTCCGTTAGGATGTCGCGCGTCAGCGCTGTCGTGTAGTAGATGGCCTTGGCCGGCTCGCCCATCTCGTTGCGCACCATGTAGCGGTTGGTAGGGAAGCGCGGCGACAGCTTGTAGAATTCGATAATGTTTTGGATGGTCGGGTGGGAAGGGTCCAGGTACTTGAAGGGCTCCTCGACGGGGCCCTGCTTCTTCTGCTGCTTGTGCGTAGGGTCTGGTTTGGGAGCAGCGGGCGTGACAGCAGCAGACGAATCAGCTTCCGTCTTGACCTTTTTGTTGGCAGCTTCGGCTTCAGCTGGCTCCTCCTCGAGAGCGCGCTTGTTGGAGGTCCCGTTTGCGTCTTCCATCTGGACATCCTTGGCGGCGGGCTCGGCTGTCGTCTCAGAAGCGGGTTCCGTCTGGGCAGGCTTCTCGGCCTCAGCCGCGGGTTCCGTCTGAGCAGGCTCCTCAGTCTCATGAGCAGGACTCTTGTCGTCGCCGTTGGCGGCTGTCGCGGCGGCCTTGCGCTCGTTTTCGTTCTTGGCCTTGAAGTCAGACTTTTTCTCGAGAACCGTGATGAAGAAGCCACCAGTATCTTGCAGGTGAGAGTAGACTCTCATGCAACGCTCCAGAGGCAGGCCGTAGGCGTCGGATCCTTCACGCTTGGAAAACATGGACTGAGAGACACGACCAGGAATGACACCCTCGTTGCTCTCTTTGGCGAATTCTTCCACTTCCTCCCAAGAGCCCCAGATGCGGTTGCCCTTGTCCATAATCTTCCACTCCTTCATGCCAGGAACACGTTTGAGGCGAGGAAGTTGGTCGCTGCAATCGATAATTTCAACGCTATCAGGGCCGCCACATCGTTCAATAGCAGACGCAATGACTGATTCGTTCTCGACAGGGTTCATACTGCAGGTGGAGTATACGACGCGGCCACCAACCTTGAGCAGCTGGAGCGCGCGTACGAGAATGCGAATCTGAGTGGCGTGCAGACCCAGAGCACTACCCGGCTGCCAGTCCTTCCACAAGTTGGCATTTTTGCGAAGCGTTCCGTCCCCAGAGCAAGGCACATCGGCGAGAATGCGATCAAACTTCAAGTAGTTGGGCTTGTTTGGTGTGTTTGGCGAAGGAGGTAGCTTGATTGAAGGGAACTGGGTGGCATCGTGATTCGTGACTAGGAGATTGGGCGAAGAAAGGCGCTTGAGCTGGTGGACAAGCATGTGGCCGCGCTTGTAGTCGGCATCGTTGGCAATCAGCAGGCCGGTGGCGCGGCCCTGGTCAGAAGGGTCAGCCTCAAGATCGGCCTCGACCTCCTCCTTGGTCTCGTCGCCCAGAACAAGGCCGTCTTCTTGTGCAAACTGACGCAGAACCCTGCGCACGCGAGATTCTTCGCCGACGTGAATCATCTCCAGCAGCTGAGCCGACTTGCTCCCGGGCGCAGCGCACATGTCGAGGACCGTCATGCCGGGCTTGAGGTCCATGAGCATGGGGGGAATCATGGAGACAACCTCTTGACGGCTAATATTTCCGACGCTGGTCTCGGAAACGAGGAATTTCTGAAACGCGGCAAAGGGGGGGAACTTGCGAACGACATTCTTGGGCGTCGTCATCCACCAGGCGAGCTCGTCGGGGTACCAGGGAACGGGCATGGGCGGCTCGGCAGCTCGGCCATCCTGGTGCTCAATGTTGGTGATTTGAGGGATATATCTCGTTCGCAAAAGTCTCTTGACGGCCAGAGCGTGTCTAATGGGTCGGTGGTCAGTGAGGTAAAATGCGACAGCCATTACGGCCTGGCGCAAAACTTGTTGCGCGTGCTTAGGAATACATACCCCTTGGAGCCGCAGAAGCGGAAACTGTTGGGAAGCTCGCGCTTGAGAGCATCCCAAAACTGCTGCTTCTCCTCTTCAGGGAGCTGCAGCAGCGTGTTGTAAAAGTTTTCGAGCTTCTCGTTTTCCTTCTTCAGAGGCGGGTAGTCACGCCAGGTGTTGCCGCCGCCCTGGCCACCGCGACCACCACCGCCGCCGCGACGATTCTTTCCCTTGATAGAAGCGCAGACTGTTAGCCTCGTACCAATTGAGATGTGCTTGGCAATGTCGCTCACTCTAAACTTGCCCATATTCTCTGGATGTGGTTGTTGAAGGTTGGAAATGGGCCTTTGATTTGCGCTAAGAAAATTTCCAGACCAGGAAAAGGCTAGGTACCTATTTACCTAGGTATGTACCTACCTTACCTATACGCTATAGCCCCGCGAAGGGTTGCTGCTTGGCGCTGGGCGAGAACATGGTGCTCCACAGTCTACAGAAAACCCGTCGCAGCGCAGACTTTTGGAAAATATTGGTCATGCTGATTATGCTTGTAGTAATGCCTCATGAGATATTTTGTATATGCAAAGTAGATGCTTATATATAGCCCGCCTATGTTCTCGGGCTGCGAAGAAAAGTCACAACGCCACCACAATATCCAACCAACTCATTCAAGCGGGTACCCTCCTGCTCTTGCTGCGTCTTCCACTCTTGCAGAGCTGCCAACAGCGACGCACTACCCAAAACAAGATCAAAATGCAGTCGTAAAAATACAGTCATCCAAGCTTGATTAAGCTCGTAGTCGCGTCTCGCCTTGAGTCTGTAGGTCAACGCGCGGATAAAGTGCAAAAGTTCATTAGTGTCATCGCCTCCGCTGCCTAAGGACAATGATCGCAACTCCAGGTCGGCGCTCGAGGGCGACAGTCCCTTTAGGTGATCAATAAACTCCTCATCTAAAGCATCGTCAGTATTATAGACAAGTCGTGTTGCACAAACTAACACTTACAGTTGCCGCTTTCTGCTCCTGCCCTAAGCTTCGAGCTAAACACTTCCTCGAGTCGAGCCTGTTCAAGCTTTGTAATTCGAGACCCCGAGCCGTCATCATTTCCATCTGTGTGTTCTGCGAGTGCCTGTTTAGTGCCAGCGGATGGCAAGAAGAAAGGCGCCTTTTCTGGCGCCTTTGGTGCTTCCTTTGGCTTGTTCCGCTCTTTGATCAGATCCAGATGCAGAAGCGTTTGCCATCTACTCCTTGGCACAAGACTGAGCGTTGTCATCTCGGAGCTCAGCTGATCGACAGTAGGAGCCACCAGGTCGGCATCGGCATCCTCTTCTTCATCTTCAAAAGCGCCTTCCAAGATTCCTTCGTTGCCCTCGCCAGACACAGTAGGTCCGCGCAAAACGCCAATCTCCTTTTCGGATATTTGCCGCGTTGCAACATGCTTGAAGAGTGCTTTGTTGGTCCATAATGTGACACCTGGTTCATTATCAACGCATGCTGCCAAGTACTCGCCCGTGACTGACATGGCAATAGCATTGCACGGCTTAGTCAGACGTATCGCGTCAATCAGATGGCTTGTTGGAAGATCCCAAATCCGGACAAGGCAATCTTTCGAGGCTGCAATGACCCATCTTCCATCAGTAGAAAAGCATATATCATTGATGGTATCTTGGGGGCCCCAGAATTCTCTGATGGTCCGCTTTGTTTCCATGTCGACCACGCGGATAGAATTATCGTCGCATGAGAATACAAGTAGGTTACTGCCGGCGTGGTACCGACAGCGCGTCGGGAAGGTCATTGGTGCCCAGTCAAGCTGGTCCAAGAGTGTTCCAGTAAGAAAATCCCAGAATTTGATCTTGCCGTCCATTCCACAGGATATCACATATTTGTTCATCGAGTCGACCACCAGGCCGGTAATGGGCTTTGTGTGCTTTCCAGTACCAGGCAGAAACTTCTGGCGGCTGTTTGTGTGTGATAATACAGATTCATCGCCCTGTCGTAATTGTTGAGCCTTAACTTGACGAGCCTGTGCGGGAGTCAATTTGGAAGGATAGCGCTGGCGATGAGTGCCGGACTGCAGATTGTACATGTCCATTCCACCATCCTCCGACCCAACGACAGCGAATGTGCCGCAAGGACTGATGGTGACCGTTGAAACATTGGATCCATCTCCGGTAGGAAGAGCCCAGCGTCCGGCTCGACGACGGCCCCAGAACCAAGTTCTGGCATAAGCGTCTCCCTTGTGTGCTGTGACGACACTTTCCCAACCAGTCATACCACTGATTTCGGCGTCCACATTTTTTTTTTGCGTAGCACCCTTTTGCCAGATTGGTTGTTTGCCAGGCAGAGCGCCGATTCCTCCGTCACGGTTGATGGAGGTCGCGATGCACGTAATCTCGGGTGCCTTGAGATCTTCGAGTGTCGTAGTCATGCCATGTGCAGTAGCATTAGTGGCAAGGATGCCAACCTTTTTCGCCTTTTTACGAATATTGCCTTGACTGAGCTCTGCACTCTGACCATCGCGGCGCAAACTCCAGCCCCAAAGGCTCCTATCGCGGCCGCCGCTGAGCAACCATTTGTTTCCCGCTTCAGCACCATCGAAATCAGATGGCAAAAAGGTCAGACAGTTTACAGGTCCAGAATGACCACTGCGCGAATGTAAGACTCGGGGGACAGGCGAGAATGGACTGGCATCAAAGATCCAAGATTTCAGAGCGTTGTCCCGACCGCTAGTGAGAATAACTGGCTGGCCAGGGAGAAATTCGACTTTGCTGATGCCTCCCCTCACGGCAGACCCGTCATTTGTGGGAGGGTTATGCGCGCTTCGCAGGACGCTCATGACCCGGCCACCGCCATTGAGATCCCAAAATGTGACGTCGCCTGTAGCTGTGGTTGCGGTCGCCATGACACCATCTTTGCGCCCATCTGTACCGGCGCCTACGCCATCGGCACGAAACGATATGCATGTAATGGGAGCGTCGGGGCTTCCAGCTTCTAATTGCAGCAGCGGCTGGTCCGTAAGCACATTGGTCACCACCAAGAAGCCAGATGAATAAGCAATGGCGAGAAGAGAAAGCGCCGGACTAGGCTCGAGGCAGGTAACAGAGCCAGCCTCTGAAAATGGCGGCAGAATGGTGTATATGAGCTTTCCGGTGCTCACATTCCAGATTTCGACCCAGCCGTCCTTGCGACCAACAAAGATCTTATTCAAGAAAGTAGGCATCATGGTCACGCCACCAGTAATTTCGTTGTCGTCGTTTGCGGCCGCCATAGTGTGGATGGTTGTATAGTGTTCGAGAGTCGCCGATTTGAAAATCTCGACTCTCTTCGAGGCACAGGCAACAATCCACGTTCCAAAAACCAGGATCTGCTGAATCGGCTCGTCAAGGCCGTCTGGGAGGGTAAGCTCGTCGACCTTTTTGCCTCTTTGAAAGACCCAGATGCCCTGAGCTTTACCGCCGTCTCTTCCACCCCATGCAGCAAAAACTTTTTCTTTCCAAGCAAAAGTCGCGGTAATGATGGCGGGAGTTTCGGGTCGGGTAACGAAGACTAGATTGAGACCACGCTTCAGGTCATAGGTTTGCAGGGCTTTGCCGACCGAGGTTGTAATCTGAAATGTCGTCTTTCCGAGAGGAATGGAGGTAAATGGCACACTAGTGGGCGAAACCAAACCGACAGTCTGCGGCGAAACAGAAATTAGCAAGGTATTAAAGCAGTTTGGTAGGAAAAGGTGCGTACTCGGAACGGGGCAAATATGCGCGAAGCATTCGCTTGTGCCTTGGTGCCAGAAGCGGGAGCAGCGACTCTCTGGCGCTTTGCCAGCGGCCCATCTGCATTTGGATGCGCCATGGTGCCGTAGGAGCCTGTATGTCTGAAATGTCGTGCCTGGTCGAACCTGGGTTTGCTGCCAGAAGCATCATCTAGAAAATTTTGGCGGTGTTGAGAATTGCCATTTTCTGCCAGTCCTGCCCCACCTAGACCGCCTTGGTCCGCTGGTACCTACAGGCTACTATGTACAGCCTACAGGTCAATCTCAAGGTAAAACCGACAGATGTGTGTGTGTATGTATATATTAGAACGAGATTCGATGTTGGGTTAAAAATGGCATCACGGCCTGTACGGGGTTATTATATTCAATTTAGCTGACAGTTTATGGTACGCATTGCCAGTTGCCCATCAGTAACTGGCGGCCAACTGCCAGCTGCATTTTGCCAGTCTGTTGCCGTCATGATCCGTTGCCCTGCACATTCACGGAAATGCAAGCATCCAAACGACCACCACGATGCATGCTATTGGCGATGATGCACACACGGACTGCCTCAGGCTCCCTCGACTCCGATCGTGTCTCATTAGGCGCTGACCTTCAACCATACTGGAATGGACCCTATAATAGCGCTGTCGTCCCCATTTCTGCCCAAGCTTCCCCGCAGGTGGTGCTGCACCCACGAGCCCGTCGCGCATCACGCAGAGTCGATCTTCAACAAGGGCTGATGAATGGCGCTGGGCTGCGGCTCCATCTGAGGCTGCAGGTGGCACTTTCCGACGCCTAATCAGTCTGGCCCTGCCCAGACACACGTCGATTACCGGACATCAACTAGTTACTGCAGAGCGAACAGGGCCTGCTCGGCGACGTCGACAACGTGGGAGCGAGCTAATCCGTCCTGGCGTCTGCCCTCTGCCCTTGCGACCTGCACATGTTACGAGGCGAGAAGCATACTCGCCAGCAGCTTCTTTCGGCGTTGGCCCAAGGCCAGCGATTAGCTTCTGGCTGCGGCTGGTCTGGCCAGTCAGTGTGGCCTCAGCTGGCCTGTGGTGGCTCCAGATTTTGGCCTTGTTAGCGTGACCTCCAAAACCGGAGCGCTTCGCCATGGAGCCTCTGAATTTTACCACCACGGGGTCCGTAAACGGGGCCAAGCCTCTGCCATGCGCGACGACGATTTCCTCCTCCATCTCCGTCAACAAGGACGACTCCGACTCGTCTGCACCCTTGGCTTCAACCGACCCCAAGAAGCCTTCCACTCGTGCCCACGCCCGCATCCTTTCCATCCCGGCTGTTATTGGCTCCGTCACTAATACCAGGAGCCGGCATGCAGAGCCAGGCACTTCCGACATCCACCCCGCGAGAGCCAGCCTGCCCACAACCACGCACGGCTCAATCCAGCTAAAGAGCACACGAGCGCTTCTGGCACATTCTCGCCGCCAATCCACCACTTCTGCCACTTCCACAGACGACAGCCCTGCCCCTAGATTCCACCACGATTCGGATGCCCAGCGAACCCGTCTCGCCACCATCGACGACCCAGCCAGCCCCAGCGCTACTCTCGTCACCCCTCAGCGGCCTCCTCGGTCCCAGTCTGACTCTCGTCGCCTTTCCAATAATTCCATATATTCGCTTGCTTCTGCCAGAGGTATCATAAATTCTTGTTCCCAAGGCACAGACAAGAGAGTCACTGCACGCTCCGCTTCGGCCAGTCTCATGTCGTCCGTCAAGTGCTCCGGCTCCGGCCAGTCAGAAAGCGGTGTCTCCAATGTCACCGTTACTACATCCTCCAATTCACAAGCCACTGGTCCTGCCGGGCCTCAGCTGACACCCCGAGACCCTCACTCGCAGCCGCTGGACATCATGCGACGCACTCAGCGAGCCGAGACAATGCGTACGCAGCCAGACCGCTCCCGCAGCAGGGTAAAGCGACGCTTCAGCGGCAGCACTGCCAACAGCAGCCATAGTCCTAGCAGTGACAGGGGCAACCATCACTACAGAGAAGAAGGTCAGTCAGTACATGCGAACTCGTCTAGCAACTTTTCGCCAACGCGTTTTTTAGCCAAGCCCGCGCAGTGGGGTGTCATTGGTATTTGCGCCCTCGACATTAAGGCGCGCAGCAAGCCGAGCCGCAATATTTTAAATCGCATCATTGCCAATCGAGAATTTGACGTGGTGGTATTTGGTGACAAGGTCATCCTCGATGAAGGTCAGTTCGAAGCATACCGGGGCGCGCTGTCGCCTTTATATATTAACAAACATGGCAGAGGTTGAAAATTGGCCGATTTGGTAGGTTTACGCGACCCAGCGCCGCTCAGCTCGGTCAGCCTTTCAGGCCTAGTTACTTGCCGCGCACCAGCTAAATATCTAGCCTCTGCATCTCAGACAACGGTTACTAACATTGTATAGCGATTATCTGATATCGTTTTATTCCGATGGCTTTCCACTTGAAAAGGCCATTGCCTACGTCAAGGCTCGGAAGCCGTTTTGCGTCAATGACGTACCAATGCAGCAGATTCTGTGGGACAGGCGTATTTGCCTGCGTTTACTCGACAAAATCCATGTCCGCACGCCAAAGCGCCTCGAAGTTAGCCGCGACGGTGGCCCAAGTCTGCTCACACCCGAGGTTGCAAAGTATATCAAAGAAGTCTCTGGAGTTACTCTCGACCCCGTTGACCCGACGAAAACATCGACTCCGAAAATGGTCGAGCTGGTTGATGATGATGACGCGCTTAGTGTTGATGGCGTGGTTTTACGGAAACCATTCGTTGAAAAACCTACCAGCGCAGAGGACCACAATGTCATTATTTACTTTCCAAAGAGCGCCGGCGGTGGTGCAAGAAAATTGTTTCGCAAAATTGGCAACAAGAGCTCCGATTTTGTTGCCGACCTCGATACGCCTCGCTGTATCACTGAACCGGAAAACAGCTACGTTTATGAAAGCTTTATGCAAGTTGACAACGCTGAAGACGTTAAAGCATACACCGTTGGCCCGACTTTTTGTCACGCCGAGACTCGAAAGTCGCCTGTCGTTGACGGTATCGTTCGACGCAACACCCACGGCAAGGAGTTGAGATACGTTACGGCCTTGAGCACCGAAGAAAGAGACGTGGCAGGCAAGATCTCGACTGCGTTTGGTCAGCGTGTTTGTGGATTTGATCTTCTTCGGGCTGCGGGCAAAAGCTATGTCATTGATGTCAATGGGTGGAGTTTTGTGAAAGACAATGAAGACTACTACGAGCATTGTGCCAGTATCTTGAAGGATATGTTCATCAAGGAGAAACTCCGACGGCTGTCTCTTACGCCTCCTCTTCCGTCGCCAACCGTTTCAGATGTTGATTCCATGTCAAAGACCACGGCATCGATCAAGGAAAAAGAGTTGCCATCTGCCAATACATCGCAAGCTACCACAGCCTCGCCCGCTCCCACTGGCGAACCAGAATCAGCCGTTACAACTGCACCACACTCGACATTCGCTACCGCGCTTCCGATTTCCGACAGTGCACTGACTTCGGCACTTCAGAGCCCCATAACAAGTTTTCATCTTCCACCTCCTGCGTCAGATCTGGCTCTCCTGGTTCCAGCGGCGGCCGCCCCTTCGGCACCTGGGTCCGTCAAGTCTACAACGACAGCCAACACCACCGGTCACCAGGCCCCCATCGACGAGAATCCTCCTGCCGTTCCTCCCCCGAAGCACTCGTGGAAGTTAAAGGGCATGGTTTCGGTGATTCGACATGCCGACAGAACCCCGAAACAAAAGTACAAGTTTACATTCCACACAGAGCCATTTATTGCTCTCTTGAAAGGGCACCAAGAGGAAGTTTTACTCATTGGTGAAGCTGCATTGGCTAGCGTCATGCAAGCTGTCGACATTGCGTTTGAGCAAGGTGTTGAGGATCGCGGAAAGCTCAAATCTTTGCGAAACGTACTCGTCAAGAAAGGCAGCTGGGCTGGAACAAAGGTTCAGATCAAGCCTATGTTCCGTAAAAAGAAGACTGATAAATCTGCCATGAGCCTCCCCAATGTCAACGAAGAGGAAGAAACTGCAGTTCAGGGTGATTCTGACCACGTGGCCGAGAACGGAACGCGCCGCGTATCGCCACGCAGACACGACTCGCTCTCCGGAGTTACAATGTCCAAGTTTACGGCTGCCGAGGAAAGCCTGGTGCTTGACAAGCTGCAACTCGTTATCAAATGGGGTGGCGAGCCTACCCATTCAGCCCGATATCAAGCGCAGGAGCTGGGTGAAAACATGCGTAACGATCTCATGCTCATGAATAGAGATATTCTGGACGAGGTGCACGTCTTCAGCAGCTCAGAGAGACGTGTGACGGCGAGTGCCCAGATCTGGGCGGCGTCTTTCCTTGCGCAGAAGGAAATGCCGGAGGATTTCATCACTGTTCGCAAAGATCTATTGGATGACTCGAATGCGGCAAAGGACGAAACCGACAAGGTGAAGAAGAAGCTCAAGGGATTGCTGCGCAAGGGCAATGAACGTCCGGAGCAGTTTGCCTGGCCTGAAAGTATGCCAGAACCTTCCGAGGTGCAGACAAGAGTGGTGCAGCTCATGAACTTTCATCGGCGTGTGATGCAGTACAATTATGGCAAACTCTACAGCGGTGCAGCCAGTTCTCTGGGTGCCATCTCGAATCCTAGCACTGAAAAGCTCAATGGGGAAAGCTCTAGCGCCTCTATTTCTTCGGCGCTTTCGCATGCGAATGCTGTAACTAGCATCCAGTCCAGATGGTGCTCGGGCGAGGATGCGGAGCTTTTCCGTGAGCGCTGGGAGAAGCTCTTTTCTGAATTTTGTGACGGTGAAAAGGTAGACCCGAGCAAAATATCGGAGCTTTACGACACGATGAAGTTTGATGCCTTGCACAATAGGCAATTTCTTGAATGGGTCTTTACGCCTCCCAAGGGCATGTTGGAAGAAGAATACGGCACCAAGGAGCGTTCCAAGGAGGGCGAAGAAGGCAAGGAAACCAAGGACAGCAAAGGGTCTGAAGATGCCAAGGGCGCCCACTCGGACAATTCTGACAAGTCTGATCAGAGCAATCGCTCTGTTCGCAAGCTGTTTCGCAGACGTTCGTTTATCAACAGCGCTCGGGGATCAAATGATGAATCGCAACCCGAGCAGTACTTTCGCTTGTACAAGGGCACCAACCAGGCGGCAGCAAAGTGTGATCCTCGGCATGAGCCCCTCCAGGAACTTTACAGACTTGCAAAAGTTCTCTTTGATTTTATTTGCCCTCAGGAATATGGCATTTCTGACAGCGAGAAGCTTGAGATTGGTCTCTTGACATCGCTGCCGCTTTTGAAAGAGATTGTGCACGATCTGGAAGAGATGCAGGCTTCTAATGACGCCAAGTCGTTTTTCTACTTCACCAAGGAATCTCACATTTACACGCTTCTCAACTGCATCATCGAAGGCGGGATTGAGACGAAAATCAAACGCAGTACTATTCCTGAGCTAGATTATCTTTCGCAGATTTGCTTTGAGTTGTACGAGTCGGAGGTGACGCCACCTGCTGGAAGTGTAGCTGACGAGGAGCCCGCATTCACATACAGCATTCGAATCACCATCAGCCCTGGATGTCATGTGTTTGACCCTCTACACGTGCAGCTTGATAGCCGACACTGCATCGGGTGCGCGCCAAGACGTAGTTTGACGGCTCATCAAGACTGGCTGCAAGTGATTAAGACTTTGCGGGCCAAATTCACTCAGTAAGCATTCAGAGAACAGCAGCAAGATTGATTACTAATGGGGTGACGCAGGGTCAAATTGCCAAAGACGTTTTTGGCCGTGAATCTGTCAGAGGCATTTGACTTTGAAGAGAATGACAAACTCTTTGCCGATGATGCGCCACTCGAAATGAAGGCATCGACGGCCAAGGAACCCATTGTCGTCGACATGACAGACGTGGCCCCTCCCTTTGGCAGCCAAGTTGAAGTCAGGAACGGCGGCGAAACGGCTAGATGAAAGCAAGATGCACCGCAGTAGCTGTGAAAATGATTCCTTAACGGCTTCCTGGTGATTCTTGCAGGGTACTTTGGGACTTGGATTCAAAGACTACAACATTGTCTTGAACATGGCTTTCTATCGGGCTCGAAAAAGTTTTATTTGTTTGTTGATTTGTTCGTTGGTAGGTAGAGGTAAAGGTAGACAAAATGACTGCGTGCAAGCGACTAGACATGTGGGAGACTGGGTGAAGGCACGACGAAGCGATGTCAAGAGAATTGGCGATGTCAATAGAATTCATGAATTATTGTTTAAGCGGGCGTCTTTTCCGGCCAAAAGAACAGCAGCGGCGCGATACATTTGATAGAATCAGTACCGAGGGCGGCAATAGACTGAAAAGTTGGAGCGCGTATAAAGGGATCATGACAAAAGGGAAATGTCGACTGAGCTTTATGGTTCTAACTTAACAAAAAGCCACGAGGCGACAAAAGGGGGGGGGGGGGGGGGTTTCGGGAGAGATGTCGTCGGCAAACCTGTGCCTTTTGGTTTACCCTGCATCGCCATCACACTCAACTTGGCTGGTCTTTTTGAATGATGCAGGACGCAGCAGCAGCAGGTACACACACACACATTTCCGACATGCCAACCGCACCCGCAACAAGACAAAAGTCTTTTCTTGTCTATTTACTCGGTACGAAATCGAACAAAGTCGCAAGATGGTGTCGTGGTACTACTACACCGGCCCAAGACTGATGGCACCTTCACGCAAGCAAACTACCCAATCAAGTCTTGAAAACATTAAATCCTTACCTGGTTAATCTTCTATTTATAGTACTTGGTACAATAGCCACTCACGCGCATATTCTTTCCATCTACTGAAACACCAGAACCATTCCCGATCTATCAACAGACACACTCATCATATAAGGATACTCCAGCAACGCCACATCCTGAACCGAGTCCAGATGCGACTGCAAAAGCTGTTGCTGCTGCAGCGAAATCACCGTCGACCGCGCCGGCCGGCCATTCGCCGCCGTCGTCTTTGCCCTCCCACTCGCTCCCGTTCCTGTCGCCGCGCTACCCCCCCCATTCTGCTTCGCAAAGCGCTCCGTGTTGACCGTCGTCGTCGTCGTCGTCGACGTCGTCGTCAAACTCGGCGCCGAGTACGTCGGCTGCGCCTCATCCGGCTGCAGCCCGCTAAACACGCACGAGTTTTCAATCCGCGCGATATCCCAGAAGCGCATCTTCCTGTCCGAGCCGCCGCTTATCAGGAACGCGTGGCGAATGTCGCGCGAATCCTCACCCGTGGAAATCCCCGTCGCAATCGCACGCACCCCGCGGTCCGCATGCGCAGAGCCGGCCGCGTCGAGCGTCGTCGCGAAGCGCGCCAGGACGCCCTCGGGCTTTTCCCTGTCCACGTCCCACACGGCGTATCCCTTGGCGCCGTCCTTGACGGCGCCGGTTCGGTAAATCTCACGGCACGTCGACTTTTCCAGATCCCACGTCGTGACTTCGCCGGGCTCGGCGCCGCCAGAGACGCACACCCACTTGCCGCGGCCTTTGGACGGATGGAGGACGATGCGGTGGATGGCGCTCTTTCCGGGGACCCCCATGGCCTTGAGCCGGGTCTTGAAGCGCAGGTCCCAGAGGTCAATGATGCCGTGCGACGTACCGACACAGAGCCAGTGTCGCTTCCTGTCAACGCAGAAGCAGGTCGGCGTGCCGTGGTGAACTGGATTCTCTAGGATATAAAGCAACGCCATGGTTCGCAAGTCAATGCCGAGAATTCTCGACTTGTTTGTGGCCAAGATGAGAATAGAGCTAGTCTCTTGCCGAAAGTGCTCGCACCAGACGGCATATTCTCCTTCTGGCAAGCGATACTCGCGCAGAATTCGCAGCTTGCCATATTTAATGACACCACTGGCCAAGACGGTATCGACTTTGACTACCTCGACGCTGCCGTCACTGGCACAGCTTACAAAGCAGTGCGAGTTCTCAATAAAGCACAGCGCAATCACACGTGCCCCGTCGGCATGCTTGTGCGTTTGTCGTGATCGATGCGTAATGTTGCGTTCCAGCCGCGCAGTGTCCCAGACCTTGACGGTGCCGTCATCGCCACCCGTCACGAAAAACATGTGGTCTGGAGAGACGGCTACGCGATTGACGGAGCCCCTGTGCTCCCCAAAAGTCGCCACCAAGTGTCCCTGCGGTTTCCAGCGCTCTTCGGTGTTTGGTGTGCGAACAGCTCTGTTCTTTCTCCTGGATATCGGCTCCACCATGGGCCCAAACTCGAGCACGTCGCGAGGGAAATTGTCGACATACATATTGTCGAGCATGAACTGGATACTTGGATCATTGCCTGCGTAGCTGTGTTTTGGTTGCTTCGCCACCTGCACTTCCGCGCTCTTCCCCGAGGCTGGTGGCTGCGTGCGAACCATTTGCGTAAACGGGCCCTCCATCTCCCCAAAAGCATTGGCATCACTGGTCCCAGTCTCGGGTATCGACTTGCCTCCGTCTCTGCGGTCGAGAAGGCTCAGAGCACTAGTTTGGTGACGCATTGCACGTCTCAGCGCATAGGGCCCTTCGTTGATAGACGCGTCATCTCGAGAGCCATTTGAAGGTACGTGGGAGTCGCGGGAGCTGGCGCGACCACTCCCGCTGGGTGACAGAATACGGCCGTCGCGGGGGCCGACGCTTTGGACTCTATTCTTGTGCATATTCGCGGCCTTTCTCCTTTTGGTGACAGTATCATCAATAGTCATCGAGGCGTCCAACAGCGCATCTGCGATTGTGTATTGCGCCGAGGGCGGCTCCAAATCTGGAGCGATGGAAGGATCCTTTAGTGGTGTGTCATTGAAGAAGACTGTTTGCGGCGTGACGCCCAAGTCTTTCAAGGAAATCACTCCCACAGAAATACTTGGCTCTGCTGGAGAAGAGTCTCGGCTTCGCATGGTACTGAGTCGCCAGATAAACTCTCGCAGAGCAACCAGCTTAATCTCATCTTCTGGCTTCATCCCCAACTTTCGTAGCTTGTCTAGCCATTGGTCGTCTTCGTCATTGCGGTTTGACTTGCTAGGGGGGCTCGAAATCAATTCTTTGGTTCGCGCAGCCAATGTGGAAGAGGATCCAAAAGCCAAAGATCGAGCCGACTGTAACGACTTCCAGAATAGCCCACGGCCGGTCTGAGTAGCCCATGCTATTGCTTGATCAAACACGGGTCGCGTAAGCGGGGATTTCAGGGCATCAAGGACGCTGAGTTCATTATAGTCGGGAAGATGGGCAATCTTCAAGTATGGCTTGATCAACGGCAGCAAGAAGCAGTGCACGTCGGCTGGCTCGAGAAAGCTTGCCGACATGGAAATAAATTCGGCAGCAGACTCGCGAATCCATATGTTGGGGTGCATAGTGAAGCGCCCAATCAGGTCCAGCAGCTCCCAGAGCTTTGCCTGAGACAGTAGGCCGAGGCCAGCAAGCTGCGCCAGAGAATGAATGGCAGCCTGCACAACGAATTCCTCGGGATCAGCCAGCGCTTGAACCATCAGCGGCAGCATGAATTCTTCCAGGCTCACGCTTCCGATAAAAGCAGCGATGCCAACGACCGTATCGAAGAAGGCGCATTTCAAAGTCCAGTCTCGGTCATTGAGATAGGTATTCAAATGCGCCAGCAACACATCATTTGACTGCTCCTTGAAAAACATGCACAGCTCCGGTACTGATGATAGAAGTGCCCGTCGCACATGTACATCGGGATCTTCGACCAGCTGCTTCGTGAAACCCTCCATCTTTTCAAAGAGTTGCCTTCCAGCATTGTCGAATATGCTTTCGAAATTGGTGTCTGCCTCTGCGCCGGGCTCGACCTCGGGGTCTGCAATGGACATGGAGCCATCCGGCCGTATACTGGAGGCTAGCTCTAGATACCTCTGAGCACTCGAGGCGAGACTGCCCAGGCACGACGCAAATGTAGCGCGTACCAGGGGGCTCGCAACATGAGCCTTTGAGCCAAGCGCCGTTTCCATGCGAGGAAGTACATAGTCTGCAATGACATGCGAGTTGATCGGCGTAACCATGTGCACCATCTGCAGAAGCTGCGTAATAGTGCGTATGACGGAGACCACCACGAGATCCGTCTCATCTCTTTTGAGAAGTGTCATTAAATAGGGCAGGACCCGATCTAGCTTTGCTTCGTCTGTCAATCTCTCGGCAAAGGCTAGGAGAATGTCGCAGGCTCGAATTCTTGATGAAGCCCTGGCTGTTGTCCTCATGGCAGAAACTACCAGGGTCAGAAATATCAGTGTTCCGTCATCTTCTGGTGGTTCCAGGTCGGCAGAGACTGTATGTTCATTATTCGGAATGCTAAGCTGCACTGGAAAGTGTGACAGGCCCAGCTTGGGCTGCGGTCGAGGTTCGTCGTGCTGTGTTCTCTTTTCGGACTGGTACCCGAGAAAGTAGGAAATCTTGTCAAAGTCATAGTAGACGCGATCGATGCGGTCGTCAGATTCGCCTTCATTCTTCTGCGCCCCAGACATGGGGCTGTTGCCCGAGGACGGATCCGTAACGAGCTCCATGTACTGATGCAAAAAGTTGTAAAAGTAATGCGGAAAGACCTTTCCCTTCCAAAGCTCCAAGCACTGGTCCGCTGAGTAGCGCTTCTCCGGGTCCAGGTGAATCATGTTTGCAATCATGTCTCGCACGTCCTTGTCCGAGATGACGCTGAGATGGGTGATGACGGGGTCGTACTCGCCGCGTCTGTACTTGTACAGCTGGGCGAGGCTGAAAATCTCCGACTCGAGAAACATTTGCGCCACGACGCAGCCGGCGCTGAAAACGTCCATGGCCCACGTCATCTTGGCCGTCTCTGGCGGGGCCGCTCCGGCGGCGTAGAACCGCTCGGGCGCAATGTAGCAGGTCCGCCGGCCCGACGTGTCGAAAAAGTAGGAGAAGTCGCCCGGGTTGTCGTCGGGCAGCATGACGGGCTTGTAGGCCGACGAGAAGTCCGTCAGGTAGAGCCAGTTCCACGACGTGACCAGCACGTTTTGGGCCTTGATGTCGCCGTGGTAAATGTCGCGCGCGTGGCAGTCGCGCAGCGCGCAGAGCAGCTGAAAAGCCAGCCACTTCTTCTCAATATCCTCCAGGAACGGGCGGTTGCTGAGACGGTCGTAGAGCGAGCTGTACATGAACTGGCGGACGAGGTATCCGTTGGTCTCCGTCTCGATGGCGCGCTGGAAGCCGAGGGCGTTGGGGACGGCGGCGAGGGCTTTTCGCTGTTCTACACGGCAAAAGGAAAAAAAAAATCAGCTCCGTTATGTTACGCTCGGTCAAGGAATGAGCACGCATACCTATGATTTGTCTCTTGTACTGGTCGAGCTTGACGTCGGCAAACGGCTTGACGAGCACCTTGACGAGCACGACCGTGTTCTCGTCGCGGGCTCGGATGCTCTTCATGAACCGCGCATCACCAATGCTCCGCTCGTACTGAAGGTCCTGCAGCTGGGGAATGTCGATACCGGCAGAGCCCGCCGAGGGCGTCGCCAGCGAGAAGCCCTGACCCATGACGGCGGGCGACGAGTGGGCGAATTGTCGGGGCGGCCAGAAAAGCGAACAAGAGAACAAGCAGCTTCTGGTCGTGGATGCAGGGAGCTTCTATCACGCCATGTTCGCCGTCACCTGTTTGTAGGCTGGGATCGGCAGATGTAGGCAGAGACAAATCGTGCCGCGTTAATGGTGCTGTGAAGCGATAGCTTCGACTGGAGTTGCGGGATGTCATTCGGTAGGGCTGCTGGCTCACGCGCCACGCCACTTGGTTGTGTGGCCCTGTGGGGTCATCAGTGTGCACTCACTAGCCACCAACAGGCGCAGTGAACTCGATCTACAAGGTCGATATATCTGGATTCTATTCACAAGCAAAGATGTGATACTTGTTTTTTTTTTAATAAACTCGTCATTTTTATATCCAATAGGTTGATTTATTCCATGTACGAATGGCGCTTTGCAGCATAACAATAGTCATACGTCGTGAGGTCATAAGGAAATAAGGGTCGTGAGGGGCAGGTCATCGCTCTGCCTGGCGAAATGGTAAAAAAACGCCACCGTGGTATCTTTTTTGGCTTGTACACAAAACTCGCTGATCAACAAGAAAAGATGCATCGCTGTCCAACAAAGCACAAGATTACTAGACGTGCACGTTTGTCGGCATGTGAATGACTTGCGGCGCGATGGCCTCGTCGTTTCGCAGAGCCGCAAAGTCAACCTCCATGTGTCCAATCGACGGCAGGCTCGTCGACGGGTTGAAATGACCCATATTTTGCCGCTTGTTGGGCGTCTCGGCCGGCCTGACCCCGGTGGGCAGCTCCTTGCGCATGCTCAGTGGCCGCTTGGTGCGGGCAGCGTCGGCATCGGCATCCCTAATCACGGCGGGCTCGTCGCGCGCCAGACGGGCCAGCTCTGCAGTAGCCGCCTCTAACACGTCGCTGAGAATCTTGTTAATCGTCTTCATGTGCTTGTTGTTGGAAGCTTCTCGCAGGAACTGAAAGGCAGCCAGCTCGCTGGTGGACTGCAGGGTGTCGAGGTTCTTGTCGAGGGCGTCGAAAATGTCGGGCTCGCGTGCTGGCGACGTGCCGCCGTTGGGAGTCGCGGGCGCGAGCGAGTCGAGCCCCCGCGCGCTGATGTAGCGTAGCGTAGGTCGTTGAGACGTGCCGTCGCCAATGTCATCTCCAACTTGCACCTCGGCCATTTTCTTGATCTGGGCGATGCGGCCAGCCATCTTGGCCTTGCGCATCATGTTCCGGCTGACGGCAATGAAGTGGACCAGCTCCTCGAAAAACTTTTGCATATTGCCGTCAAAGTAGACGGGTTCAGGCCGTTTTGTCTTGGCTGTTGGGCCATTGGCAACGAAATGTGTCGTTTGCTGGGGGCTGACGACCGAAGTGGTAGAGTCAATGTTCATATTGTCAGTCTGCAGTCTGGGTGTCGAGTGACTAGCCGAAGCGTGTGTATCGAGGTTCGGCGTCGGCGTGGTAGAGTCCTGCGCGGTGGAATTTTCGGCCTTGGATAGTTCGGTTTGTCGGGCGTCAATGTCGGCCACCAGCTTTCCGAGACGGTCCTGCCAGCTGGGGACCTGAGCGACGAGCGTTCGCAACGAGGCAATGGTCATGGTGTGAGGTTGTGAGGTTGTGAGGTTGTGCCGACGAGCTTCGGACCCTCTGGGCTGGAGGGAAGATATGACACCCACGCGTGGCGAATTGAGGGTGAAACTCGGGTATGATCGAGCGATGGGATTCCAATCGTCGGAGATGAGCTGCACTAACTTTTGTTGCTTCCCTTGCGGTGTAATCTTAGGGCTGGCCTGCCTGTGGTGTCGGATGGCGGCCTACAGTACGGGAGAAGCGGAGGCGTGCACCAAGGCAGCGGGTTGAGCGGCCTACCTAGGTAGGGATGATGAAAGGATCAAAGGCCGATGGAGAAGGGCATCAAAAAGGCCAGCTCTACCGTTGTTGGGAGAGGCAGAAAATGATGATGGAGCCGCAACGCGGCCGTTGAAATGATGTTTCTTGAAAAATACTGGGGAGGAGGTTCGGCGCCGCCAAGCAGTTTGAGTTTTTTTTTTTTTTTTTTTTTTCGAGCGGAGCGACAAGATGGACGAGAGGAGCGATGGATGACGAGAATGAGCCAGCCAACGCAAAATACTAGCGACTATATTTTAAAAAGTGTACATTCATGTTCAAAAAAGAGGGAATGAGGTGAGAAATAACGGACGAAAATGCCTACTTAGAAACTTAATCGCCACGCTGTGGCTAATAGATGATGGTTGCGTCTGTGACCCCAGACTACCTAACCTACCTCAGTAGCAACTAGCGCTAAAAATGATGTCCCGACAGTTAACGGGCTGAGGCGGGTTTCAGTGGATACCTACCTTGAAGCGGGAACCAGCCGAATTTTCAGCGGATGCGACCGCTGTCCGCTATTTATCCGCTAGCGCCCTAACTAACGCCCTTGACTACCTAGGTAAAAACATTGTCCTTTTTGCGTTTGTATTTCTATTCCTTTTTATTTGCCAGACCACAAGTTGCCATGCTCTTTATAGACAATGCGCTAGACAAATGTCCAGATATTTTTTTGCTTACGTCGAGAGACGACCCGGAATATTTGTAGGAGGGGAGAACCTGCTTGAATTCATCTCGACCGAGTATAAGTGCTTGTAATGCGGGAAACCATCACGCGGCTGAAGCCTCGGACAGACTTGCGGTGTGTCGAAGCAGCTCAACACCACCACGTCTTAATATTGACCTTGGGTTCGGCATGAGACGCTAACAACAACAACCCTACAGGGTGACGGGTTGACAGCTCGCTCGCCCTGCCTCCGAGCCCAATGGCAGCCTTGTCATTTTCATTCCCGTACTTGGCTTTGCCCACACTCACACACCTCCGTCTAGTCTGCAATCTGCCAGACATCAGCCCCCAAACCCCTCCGATACTTTGTCTAATAAGTTGTCTTCAAGTACGGATAGGTATCAGTAGTTCATGTCGTCCCAATCCACTTTTTTCGGCAGTTCTATAAACTTCAGGGGTCTATTTGATAATACAGGCTAGAAAAAGTGTCAGATTCCAAAGTCGCCGTTGCCGGCCAGGGGGATGCCAACCATCTAATCATTCAGGTATACCGTATGTACAAGTCACTTTCACTTGGTCCAGGCTTTTGGAATGTTAGCCAAGCAAGCGCCTTGACTTGGCCTTTTTTGCACCCCAACAATTGGCAACCCGCGCCGTTGCAGTCCATTGCCATGTCCAGCTTACCTTGCCTTTTCCTGGAGGCCAGCGTGAAAAGAGGGGCCTAATTATAATGGGCCGGCAGCCGCCAAAATTCGTCCTTCGGGGCCAAGTTGTTTGTCGTAGATGCTGCCACCAACTTGTGAAATGGACAGAACACATCTTGACCATTTTCTTCTTCAGACTCTTCAGACCTCTCTCCATCTCCTGCCGATTCAACACTACCCAATTCTATCGATATCAACGCCCAAGTCTCACTCCCCCCCCCCAAACAATTACATCATGTTCCCATGACCTACCCGCCCAGAACACACGAAGAAGCAGCATTGTCGGCCCGAGCGAAATCCCAACCTTTGCCGCCCGTCTTTTCCGTGCTCGGCAAGTCAACAACTGCCATCTCCACTACATCGTATTCTTTTCATAATCACAGAAAACCTGCATTCCCGACCAGGGGTCCATTTCGCAGGACAAGTGGGCAGGCAGGTTGCCTGCCTGCCTGCCTGTGCCTGTGCCTGCCAGACTCCAGTTGGCGAGAGCCCGATCTCTGTACCATCAAAGGCGCGTGGCCGATCGCCAAGTCCTGCGTCTTTTCCCTTTCCCCCACCTGGCTTGTCCATCTCACGCCAGAGAACGTCTTTCTTTTTTTTTTCGCCCCCCCGTTGGCCTATCTTATTCTTCCCACATCCGCATCCACATCACGTAAGATGTGCTGGTGCCGCGCCAGTAAGTAAAAAAAGGGCTGTTATATAGCTTGGAGGATGGGGCGGTGCGGCCGTTTCGTTGATATCAGACCGCAAATAATGACCAAGTTGAGCCAAGAAGCCCCGTTGTGCCAGCTGCGACGAGTCGGGCTGCGCTATGCAGGCTGCAGCAGGCACCGATTTTAATAATTCATCTTACCAGTATATACGACAGAAGCCATAGTAAGTCTTTTTGGGCGTAGCTGATAATAGCACGCATACCCGCCTTGGTCAGTCTACCAGTATTACCAGGTGAGCAATCTATCAGTAGGCTGCTTGTTTCCATGCTTGTCGATCATGTGGCCGCGGCATCACCGGCGCCCACCAAAAGCTACCAAGTTCGCCTGATGAAACAAATCAAGGCCCAGTTAATAAACTACCTAGCACT
Source organism: Beauveria scarabaeidicola (assembly GCA_037289395.1). NCBI lineage: Eukaryota > Fungi > Ascomycota > Sordariomycetes > Hypocreales > Cordycipitaceae > Beauveria > Beauveria scarabaeidicola. The sequence goes on along the minus strand of JAEIJG010000276.1, from coordinate 9,033 downwards.
GTATGCCCGGGGCAGAAGGGCCATCCTCGTTACGTACCAGTATACAGTACAGTATACTCTCTCCCGCTCGTATAGCAATCTCGATTCATAAACCCCTTCTGTGCCTATAACACGCTCTAATAATTTTGATTTCTCAGCAGCTCCTCCAAGCTGAATGCATTACAACATGCCCCTCCCAAGCATATTCTTATTAACTTGTTTCCCGCTATAGCAAAGTAACAAGCTGCGCGCGCTCCCCATCCCACCCACGCCGAGACTCGGCCACTTGCTCGACACGATAGGACCTTTATTAACTAACCCCTACCCCGTTCAGCTGCTCTGCATACTCGCGCAGAGATCGTTGTGTGACCTAGACGCGGGTCCTGTGGAATCATACCTCTGCGCGCGCTGCATGAAACGGCACCGTGTAGCATGGAGAGTACTCCGTAGGCTCCGACCGCAACGTCTGCCTGCATGCGCGGGTCATGGATGGGGGATATCATATATGCAAGCCCGCCGTCTAGCTGAACTGACCCCCATGTCAAGCATATGCCAAGTCATTCATCAAACGCCACAAGGGCATGCAAGCAATCCTCTTGGCACACGGACTTGGTGGCTTGGTCCAATAGGGCTAGGTCCAACTAGTTGGCTTCCAGTGCCAGATAACCGTACATTTCTATCCCAGTCACTATGTACATGTAATATTGTCTACTGGCAAGGTTACGCATCCATACACAGTACACTTATCAGTAATTATGTGCCCAGAGTGGTGCGCAAGTCATGGTGCAACATCGTCTACTCTACGGCCAAAGCTCCGTCGTCTTCCAAGTTCCCTCGTCGCCACTGACTATCAGGTCATGCCTCCACCGTCTGCCACGTTCTGGGTCAGACAGGTCGACTTGATCTACTTGCTCCGGGGCGATTGCGAGTACCCTGAAATTTTTGCGCGCAATTTCGTCGTGCAAGTCGTCCACCTTTTGGCCAAGGCCGAGCCCGGGACCTGGCGCCTGCGCTATCGGGGTGCCAGGCGGTGGGTTGCGGAAGCTTCCTCGCATAACGGGACTGATATTTCCAAAGTGTGCCGTGAGCTCCTTGGCCCATTGCCAGCCATCTGCTTCAGCATCCATCTCTGTATTCCCGGCATGTTGCCGACGCATATGCGCGCTCAAAGCTTGTCGTACAGGCTGCGCAGCGTCCGAGTCAATATCGGGTCCAATCATGTACACACGGCCACGGATGCGCCATTGAGTTTGTGCATGCGCTGCCCAGATGACGGCCTCGACAAATCCTCCGGGGGACGATTGCAGAGTTTGGGGTGCGTTGGTGGATATGGTGCAAGGCCCATGAAACATTTCCGACACCTTGTCCATGCGGACATCCGTAGTGATGGTGAGTAGATCTGTCTGATAGACATTAGGGTTTCGTGGCGCAGGGTTGCGCGAATTCAAGCTGAGGCCCGCCCACATGCCGCGGTAGACAACGGTGCGGGCTCTGGGCGAAAAGGGTGCTGCATCTGGAGTCGATTGCGCTGAGGGTGTGGTGGCCGAGCCGTGTTCGCGATGAAGAGAGCTGAGAACAAAGGTAGGAGAGTCCATGGCTTCGAGGTGTGATACGAGGGTAGCGCGCCATGGGGCGAGCGAGACGGATAACCGGCCCATGGTGGAGGGTTTGAAATGGCGGACAATTTGTTGTGTACGTTGTGCAGGGATTGCCATGGGGGAAAAAGACGATGAGCGGACGAGGTGAGTTAAAAAATACGGGAATAGCGCAGCAGCGGCAAAGGAGCCACGGTGGAGCTCAGGTGACGGCGTCATGGAAAAGCGTTGGCAGTGACAGTACTCCATACAGTACTAAATGTACTTGTCGATGGGGCTATTTGGTGGTAATAATGGGTGGTAGTAATGGCTGATAGTGTGACAGGCTTGTTGCTTTTGCATCTCGAGTTGTAAACTTGTCATGAGCAACTTGAGCTCCTTGAGAAGCAGAACTTGGAAAAGAGAAACATGAAACACGTGCGAATCAATGTTTAGTTGGCGCTGCAAAGTTGGCAACGTTATTATGCCGGGTCTAGGGCGGGTGCGCGACCGCGATGTACCAACCGACTGCAGGTGCGGAGTTGGGCACGAGTCGGTTGTCGCGGTGCAAGTCGATAGGATAGTTAGGTAGGGCAGGGCGGGGAGGGTCCGCGGTGGGCGGCAAGCGGGAATCAAAGTCTATACTCACTACTCAGTAAGTTAGTAACTAACGTTTCGACGGGGTGCAAGTGACAGGGTTGGCATTGCCTGGTTGCCTGGCAGCCTTGGGAAGAGATGGACGTTTATGCGCCATGGTACGACATTGTTTGTCCCGAGTAGTGGTATAAGTGGTTGATGTGTGGTTGACGAGAGTCGATTAGGTGTCTGCTCGATTTATGAGATGCCTTGGTGAGCTGAAAAGTAACCCATCGAGGAAAGTGGTGTCGGCCGCAACGCCTGGTCTCGGCTATCGCGGGATGACCAAATCATACCAGACGTTGTTGTCAAGCTTTTGCTGGTGCGAGGCGGGCGGGCTGGCTGGCTGGGTGGACAAGAGCGACAAGAGACGGAGGGAGGGGTGAGCGTGGATCGTAGGCCATCGTCCGCGTGTCTGTACGGAGTACTTCCTACATACAGCCGGGACGATATTCGTACGGTACATGACCGACGGAGGCGCAGGGGGGCTGGCGACACGGTAGCAAGTATTGGCCTCTTTTAATTTTTAATTTTTGGGTTTGCCTTTTTTTTTTCCCGGGCTGAGGTTCTAGACCGTGGTCATTATCGCCGCCCATCTTAACCGAAAGCAGCTGAGGCGGCGATGGGTGGAAGTAGCCGGGACGGGAGGAGGAGGAGGAGGAGGAGGAGGAGGAGGAGGAGGAGGAGGGAGGAAGAAGGAGGGGGAGATGAGAAAAGCGGGAGGGGAAAAGATTGTGACTAGTTGTTGTGTTGTACTTTCTTGAAGAGTGAGGAGATGAAGAAGAGGGTGAATAGGAATTTGTGGTTGTTTGCAAACGAGCGGGAATGACGAGGCAGGTGAGGCAGGGCAGTGTGGCTGACTGGCTGTACCGGAGTAATTACGGAGTAGTTGTTGACCAAGGTGTCTGTTGACGAGTTTGTCTGTTGGCCAGTTGTTCTGTAAATTATAAAGGCTACCTAGGTTCTAATTACTGGTACTAGTACTCGGTACGATACCTACTAATTATTTTACTAGTTAAATAGTAAAAAAACCCCGGCCCAGCCAGGCTGCGCAAGCCAAGCCAAGGAAACAAGCAAGGCGTCATCAGATTCTCACTACGCTAGGCACGGACAAGACGAGAAAAAAAGGCCTCGCCCATTTCCCGGACCCTTGTCTAGGCTGGCTTTTTTGCCTGCATTTTTGCCTGCATTCGCCTGCATCTGTCTGCACTGGCCTGCATGGGCCTCGCCGTTCAGCCTATCAAGCGGCTAGGTGGCGGCCAAACAAGACAAGAACATTGCCAAGCTTTTTTGGGCTCCCTCTTGGTGTGTCTAGGGCTCCATTTTGCCTCCATCGCCTCCATCGCCTCCATTGCCTCCATGATCCATTTGGGTCCGCACAAGATGTGCCATCACTGATCATTGATCACTGACTGCATCACCACCATGCTTTAGTTCCAGTATGCATGCATCTTTCCCGCGGTATCCATCCTCTGCATCGCCGCATTCTCGTCGAAAACGGGCGGAAATACGGATAGTCGTCCTACCTTCACTTACGCACTCCACCACTTACCACTCACCAGTACTCACCAGAGTCACCACCACCACCTGCAGCCTGCAGCCCACCACTACCGGCCTCGTTCCATCAACTTCAGCCTCCAAAAAAAAAGACCCTTTTTTTTCTAAACCAGTACCCTACCCTCTGGTGCATGCCTCTTTGCCTCTCCCACGCTTTGCACGCCTTGCACGCTTTGCACGCTTGCACGCCTCGCATGCCTGCAAGCAAGTCTTCCTCCATCCTCTCTACCCTCTGCTTATTCCCATCCGCTTCCTCCCCCATCTAAATTATTTCCACCTCCTCTCGATGCTAATATTACTCGTCCCTTTCCACCCATCGCGCGTAACCCTCCAAGCCCTTTTTATTTCCGGTCTCTCTTCCCACCACTCCCTCGTCGTCCTCGTCGTCCTCGTCGTCGTCCTCCCCTTTCTCTCCTCTCTTTTTCTTCTCGCCCTGCTTTCCTTTACCAGTCTTCTTTTTTGTGGCCCCTGGTATACCAACAACCGGGGTGGCGCCACAGAGCCAGGTAGGAAGAGAAAACGTCTCCAGATTCCTCAACGGCCTCGCGCAGCCACCACCCGCAGATTACTCTACACTCTGCCGCGACTCTCTTCATCTCAACCACCAGCCAACCCCTTCTACCATCACCCGCGCCCTTTTCCCTCTCTACCATCACCCCGTCCTGCTCGCCTCCCGCCAAACGGCCACTTACTTTGACAAACTCTTCTACCCAACTCGATAGTCCGGCTCTCTTCCGTCTTTGGCCCCCAAGAGGTGGGCTGTCTCGCGACCGTACAACCCAGCTCACCAGAGCTCTCTTGTCCATCCCGAAACGCGGCTTCACCGCACCTCTTCACGCCTGTCATGAACGCTCCTCCGCGTCATTTGCCACCGCCTATTGCCATTGCCCAGCAGGCAGGTCGTTTGGCGCCGCTGTCTTATCTCGGCTCCCCAGATCACCGCCATGCGCGTATCCAGCATCCTCCCCCACCGCCGCCTGCGCCTATTTTGCGCAGTCCTGGCCACGACAGGTTGGCCAGCGGCAACAACGCCCATTCTACCGCATCACCGCCTGGTATCAGCCACCTCTCGCTACATCACCACAGTGCTTCTTATCATGGACATGCACCGCCCCCCATGCAGTCACCCCACGACAGGCGTGATTACTCTGACGAGAGGAGGGACTACCATGATGACAGGAGGGAGTTTCACGACGAGACTGAAAACTTTACCGGCGATGGCCCTCCCAAGAAGAAGCAGAAGCGCAACAAGCCCACGCTCTCTTGCCACGAATGCGTAGAACGAAAGACCAAGGTATTTTGGTGCGCTTCAATCCCTAGGTCAATCCCACGCTAATTGTCATGTCAGTGTGACCGTGGTCGTCCTCACTGTCTAGCTTGTAAGTGGTGCACCGAAACCATGTTTGCCTTTGCACGAGACTAACCCACAGCAAGGCATCAAGAGACAAACTGAATGCAGATATGCTCATGTTGCCAACTTGCTAGAGTATGTTCAACGTCTTATGCGCCTGTGACGCCTGTCTCTAATCTTGACGTAGGGAAACCACTCGATCCGCCTCTACTGGCCGACGCATGACCAAAGCACCCAAGAAGAAGCCAGGTGCCGAAGGCAGAACAAATATTCCCAATATTGCAGATAGATACGCTGCCACGGGCGACAGTCCTTCGCGCGGCGCCCTGGCTCTTTCCACCGGTCTCATGTCCAACGTTCCTTATTCCAAGTCAACCTCTAGCAATGTCTTTGGCATTGGCTCCGAGCACCCGTTCGCAAACTACTGGACTTGCGAAGGCGGTCTGAAGGAGGTCATCTCGGTGCTTCCCGAGAAGCCACAAGCAGATATTCTCATTAACCGCTATTTCGAATGTGTCGACCCTGTCTACCCAATGATCCACCGCCTTACCTTTTACGCAGACTACGAGGAATTCTGGCGCATGAGTGACCAGCAAAAGCAAGAGATGGATGCTGCCTATATTGCCCAAATCTTTGTCATGATTGCTTTGGGAACCCAATTTGTCACTTCTACGACGGCCAAGGAGCGCAAACAGCAGGCCGAGTTTTATGCCTCGGCCAGCAACCAGGCTTTGCGCATGTCCTCATATCTCAGCATTGCTTCCCTGCGGTCCATTCAGGCCATGGTTCTGATGACGTACTTTCTCATCAATGACAATCACGCCTCGGACGGTTGGGCCTTTGCCGGCATTCTCATCCGCCAAGCCTATGCCATGGGTCTGCACCGCGATCCTAACATTGGTAAGACGCACTATGCGCTCCGGCAGTGACAACAGTCTAACCTTTTCTTTAGTGACTCCTGACGCAAGCCCTTTCGAGAAGCAGCAGCGGCGCAAAGTATGGCAGGCGGTGCTGCTTCAAGACACCTTCCTGACTGTGCTTCTTTCTCTGCCTCCTTCGGCCACGCATACCGATGTTTCTGTAGACGACCTCAATGACCACGGCAGCTCCATTGCGAGCAGCGATCCGACTGATACCGCCTACGTTAGGGGCTCATGGACACTGGCCAACCTTGTTCAGGAAACTATTTGCTCGCCGCGCTCTCTTGATCTGCCGATTTGCAGCACGGGCCGCCACAAGTCCAAGCTGATTGCCGACTTTCGCGCCGTGTACCGATCATTTCCAGACGTATTTCGGTCTTGGGACGCCGACAGCCTGACGGGCATGGCGCAGACCAACAAGCGCGTCGTGCGCCAGACGCTCTTCCTCACCAGCAACTACTTTCACAACCTCATGCTTGTGCATGCCTCGGAGAGCTCCGACGTCCCGGTCAATATTCGTGGCACGCTCGAGGCGGCTCACGATGCCATTGGCGCATTCTTTATGCTCTTTTCGCTGCTCGAGTCCGAGGCGCGCGTGTGGTGGGTCTTTAACCACCGGGCCTTTCTTGAAGCTGTCTGCATCGGCAACGTGCTGCGCGAGGCGCTCCGCGAGCCTGGTGGCAAGGAGATGCTGGCGAGGGATCCGCTCTTTGTACGGGCCAGAGCCGATATCAGTACGTACATGTCATGTCTCTAGTGCAAAATGATGTGCTAACGATTGCCCAGCTCGCATGATTGAAATTTTGGAGCTTATGATTGAAGATTCAGAGGTGGCCCATACGCGCATCGAGGTTCTCAGCGCCTACTTGACGGTCGAGTGAGAGGACGCGGTTCTTTGTACAAATTTCGACGTTGAAACACGCGATTCATCTTTTTTTTTTCTCCCTTTTTTTTTCTTTTTTTTTTGTACACTTTGATTTGGCTCGCATTTTCTGCATCTACTTTAAGCGTCGGCGCTATGTTTAACAGGTTGCTTGGGTTATGGGTTGATGGGTTAAGGTGCATTAGGCACTTGTCAGCCGCATCGCGTGTAAGCCATTGGGCAAATTGCATATTCTAGCCAATATTCTTTTACCCGCTTGCAATTAACAAGCGATGAGAATATTAGTTTCCATGACGAATTCTTTTCTTTTCTTTTTACTTTTTTATTTTATTTTTATTTTTGTTCTTTTTTTCACCTTTTTAGTTTTAATAGTGGGTTAAAGGGCATTATTAATTATCGGCCAAAGGTAAAGGATTTATCAGCTTTTTTATAGGCTATTATAGCGAAAGTATAGCTTATAGTTAGCCTAGAACTATAAGGTTAGATATTCCTATAGTAAATACTAGATTCTAGTTCTACTATTACCCCACTAATTATACTAAGTACTATATATTATAATTAATTATTATATACTTATTTTTAAAGCTATTACTACTAAATTTAATATAGAAGACCTTATAAAGTATAAGTTTTAAAGCCTCTAGGAAGTAGAGGATACCTTATATAATATTACTTATAAAAATAGCTACTTACTAGTAATATAGAACTTAAAAGAGAAGTATATTACTAAGGTCTATACCTAATTCTAAGCCTTACTTAAGCGCTAGTATAAGGGTATTATAAGAGAGGGCTAAAGCTCTAGCTACTTATATTATTATTATATATTTATTATATAAAGCTATAATAATATATAGTCTATTAACTAAAAAAGAAGTACTAATAATAGCTAATATAAATATAATTACTTATTATAGTTATTAGAATTATATATATAATATTAAAAAGATAATATTAGATTAGTTAAAAGTAATATTATATTCTTATTAAATTTAGGTAAAAGATTATAGTTAATTATTAAGAAATTAGTTATAAAAAATAAGCTTTATATTAATATTATTTTTATATAAAATATTACTAATATAATTAATAAATATTACTAGTAAGAACTTAATAAATAAACCCTAATCTAATAACTTTATAATTACCTTTAGGGATTAAATAATTATATTTCTTAAGTAAAGCTTAACTAATTTAATTAAATAATAAGCTTATTTATTACTCTTAAAAGTAAAATTAAACTACTAAAGTATTTTCTTAATATATAGATCTATAATATAACTTATAAGATAAACTACTTTAGTCTTTTACTTTTTAATATATACTTAATTATACTAATAAAATTAACTTTCTATATAGCTATAGCCTTTATTACTAGTAAAAGTATTAGTTATTTTTTATAGTATTTAGATTAACTTATTAAGGTATTATAAGTAAAATAGATTTTATTACTAAAGATAATAATTAGTAACTAAGATCTTATATTTCTTTAAGCCCTCTAAGAGTATAATAACCTTAAAAAAATACCTTTTATATTATACTAATAGTATATTAATACTAATATTATTACTAAGACTAAAAAGTTTTTTCTTAAACTAATATAAGATATAATAAATTAAGTTAGTATAAGGTATCTTAACTTTACCGCCTTTATTAAGGTATAAAGAGACCTTCTATATTCTAATAGCCTTAATTATCACTTAAGGCACTAGCTTAAGCGGCTAATTATATAGGTGCCTTAGGCAATAGCTAGTTACACTTTAGAAGAGCTAATTCGCCCCACTTTACCTATAAACTATAGAGGCTATAGTAACTTAACTATAGATAGCCTTAATTATATATAAATAAAACCCTTTTTATATTACTTAATTAAGACTACTAAAACTAATTTACCTTATTCTAATACTAATTAGTAGTTATCCTTAGAGACTAACTATAGACTAATAAGGCTCTAGAAGAGATATATAAGAGGTAACTAGTACTTAGCTTATATTAACTAAAGAGATTAAATAATACCCCTTTTTTAATAAATTAGCGTTATATAAATTAGAAAGGGAAGCCTAATACCTTCTCTCCTTATTATCTAATATAATTATAATATTATTATATAGTACCTCTTAATAAATTAATACCTTA
>JAEIJG010000275.1:0-35665 GCA_037289395.1 Beauveria scarabaeidicola | reverse complement strand
TTTCTTTTATTTTTTATACCCCTCTTCCACCGTGTTTCAACGCATTTTTTTCATGCCTAATTAACTATTTATTTTACTTTTTTGCGCAATTCTTCGACGCCAACTTGCGCCCGGCCCATTTCCATCTCCACCATTATAATCATTTTCGGCCATCGATCCGAATCTATAAATGATAAATAGGCATTGGGGGCCTAAGGAATCTCACATGCGAAAAAAGAAAAAAAAAGGAAAATGTATTTGTTCGATTTGCTTCAACACTTTGGTGCACTGCCAGATAGATTTCACATGCTAGTGCAAAACTACCAAAGAGGTGTTGCATCGCAGTAGAATAAAACAGGCCATCACTTCCTGCTTCCCCATACGTTCATCTAAATGCAACAGCTGCGAGGCCAGTACCAGTGTGAACCCCTTGAAATTGTACCAGACAAGCAATGTGTGCGACGATCGTGCCTTTACCGTACACGTCTTCGACAGAGGTTTGCAGGGCCCTGACAGTTGTCGTTGCTCAACGGATAACAATGCCATTTTGAGATTCAATGCCAATGCTGCTCTCGTCTTTTGCCAACTAGCGTCGCGGTGGCTGTGCTTGCTCGTTTACCGGCTTATGAACTGGCCATTTCTTCGTCACCCTTCTGTAACAGTGACCTTTTGACAAGAACCTTTTGCAACGAGTACCTTTTGTAACGAGTATCTTTTGCAACGAGTACCTTTTGCAACGAAAACCCTTTGCAACGAAACCCTTTTTCAACGAGTACCTTTTGCAACGAGGTACGGAGTAATGGCCCTCGATTCAACACGGATCGGTTTCAACAGACTCTGTTCGGCCCGCCTGTGCCGTCCACCCGTCCTATGTACATATGTACCCTGCACTGGACAGCCTACTCTGACATGGATCGTGGGCCCGTCCATCTCATCGATCGAGCGAGTCTTTGACCAAAAAAAGACCCGACACATGGGGGGGCCACATAGCGTCAACTAGCCCAAACTCTCCCACCCCTTCTCCGCAAACTATCAAGGACAAAAATATATCAAAAAAGGGCATTCGCGCTTTTTTTCTTCTTCTTTCAGGGGCAACTTGTACTGGTAATAGCCCTGTTTAAAGTTTTTATCGACTCTTTGTATTATTAGCATCGACAAGACTCCCCACACAAGAACCACACGGACCGCTTTGCTCGCAAGTTCGTGGCGGCATCGCTCGAGAAAGAAGAAGAAGAAGAAGAAGAAGAAGAAACAGGCCACTGAGTAGCCTCACCAGGCTTGACTCGGCCCTTGCATAGAAAAGGGGGCATAACGGAAAACAACAAGTCACCAGGTGAAAAGGTGGTGGTGGCCCCCTGACAAGTTTACGAGCACAAACTACAGCCTTGACATGACGGGCTAACCATTGCGCCCGCGGCGTCATGACCTATTCTATCCAAATGAAAAAGAGTTACGAATAAGTATTAGCGGGCGGTCTAGTACAAGATCCGCGCCAATTTGGTTCAGATTCTTTCCCAGCTTCCCAAATGTCCGGATTCAGACGAGCGCAACAAACTAATCACAACACAGACAGACACTGGTCTGAAAAAAAGCTGAAACTTGCTTCATGACGCGACGCTGGGGGGCGTGCTAATAATAAATCGAATGGCGGGCGTTTTGGGCACGTGTTGCCAAGTAATTATGCCGCTCATGTTGGATAGATGCATCAGCGCAAAACTGGACCATCTCGATCCCCTATCATCCATCATAAACTCCCCCTTACCTAGTCATCAACTGCATTAGCATTCGAGGCTATTGGTTTCTGGGCTTGCGTTATTGGATCATGACTCTTGCTCTCTTCTCACCCATTTGACTTGCTGCCTCCTTCACACCCAAGAGTAGTGCCTACTAACACACGGCCTCCCATTCGCTGACGGCCACCTTTATATATATATATATATATATATATTTTTTCTGTTGTATTTCCGTGTCAAAAGAACAACAGAACAGCACGAACCGTGTATCGGATGCAACCAGGCTAGGAGGGCGAATCGGCGGCTCTTTTTCCAAGGCTCAGGAGATCTACCAGGGCCGGCTGACAAGAAAGGGGCGTCTAAGTCGGTTGCAGCCACAGAAATTCATCTTCTTTTTTTATTTTTTATTTTCATCTTCATATTTACAACTTCTGGTACTTCTTCTTGCCATTGCCTCGTCTTGTTTACTCGAATTCTCAAGTCGCCATCGTAGCGCCACGTGGAAATATGCAAGACGGGTTCATGCCGAGGTGATGCATGATAGACAGACTCTTGGCCTTGTTTTTACAAATGCACTCCCTTGGCGTCTCTAGATGCATGCCCCAGGGGCGTCATTTGTCATGTGCAGCCACGGCACGTCTACTCATCTAGTGACGGCGATTCGACTTTACATCATTCAATCAACCGAGTAGCGATAAATGGTACCGAGGACAATCATCAAGAGCAAGTAGAAAACGCCTTTACAATGCCTCTAACAGCCTCTATATCATAATGCACAGTTCATAAACAAGTGACCTCTGTCCCACCATGCATCTGCTCGTACAAGTATCTACTCGTACAAGTTCCTCCGCATCTAAATCTCGCGACACCATTTTGCCATGACTGCACTGAGCTTGACCCCAGCAGGAATCTCCTCCAGCGACACGTCCACCTTCCACATACGTCCATCCAGTCCCCCGCTGCCCAGCGTTCTTCCGCCCCCGATCCCAGACGGGACAAGTAGGCCTAATCCAACCAGTCGCTCCCAGGCCGTGCTCGCGACGCCGCGGCTCCAGACACGCACATTTCCGCCCACGGCGAGCAGACCCGACGCGGCAGACTGCACACGCTGCTTACCCACGAGCGAGCTGTATTCATCGTATGCCATGGCGAAATTGACCGTATCGGTGTGCGCCACAATGTCCAGCCTTGCCGCGGCAATGAGCAGACTCAGGTCGAGCTCTGACAAGCTATTCAGCAGCTCCATCCGAGAGTCAGGGGGTGCCAGCGAGGTCAAATCGGACTCGGCTGCAGGCACACGCAGAGTCAAGTCCTTGGGCGACAAATATGATAGTGGTAGAATCCACTCCGAGAAGAATGCCGACGCTGATTTCGTCGTGTAGTAGTGATACTGCAGCAGATCCTGAAATCGGCGCTGTTTATAAAGATTCTGATGCACAGCATTAGCAGACGCGAAACCCCAAATGACAAGTCAACATACCTCGATCTTGTGGTTCCAGTACTTCTGAAAGTCTGCGTAGCCCTCCAGGCTAACATGCAGACCATGTCTACCACCATCGGCTTCGCCCAGCATCAGTCCCTGCCTACAAACTTGCCAGTACGCCGGCAGTGATTTGGTAAGAGAAAGATACACGTATCTATGACTGAATCGACTCTTGACACGCTTCTCCAGCATCTCAACGACATCCATACGCGTTGTGCATCCTAGCACAGCGATTGGCGCTTTTCGAGACTGTGCAATGTCGAATAGATTATATAAGAGTGTCTGGCGGGGATGAGTGGCAAACATGTCGAATTCATCCATGACAAACACCACAGCTTGCGAGGTGACGCCAGCATCTTGGCCCAATATTTCAGACGGATGCGAGAGCAGCGCAAGCAACGATGCCATTGTATCCGCATAGCTGGACTAAAAAGTGTTAGCGTGGCCGTTAAAAAGGAAGACAAATACTCACTCTATTGAGTAGATCGTCATCGACCTTCATTTCTTTACCTAGTTGACGCCAAATTTCTCCAAGTGCAAGTTTGTCGTCGGTGTGAATAAAGCCATTCAAGCGGACCACATGAAAATCTTGCCCATATTCTTGCGACAGATCTGAAATGGTATTCTCAACAAGCTACAACATGTTAATATAAGAAACCTCGAGCAGTCAAGGAAGCATACCGTCGTCTTTCCGCTTCCCCTAGGCCCAATTAGCAGCATAGAGTTGCCCTCTCCTGCCAACACCGTCTGCTCGATGAGCTGTCCGAGTTTGTCGCTAGCTTCATCTTGGCCAAACATGCGTATCCGCCGTCGGCCAGCGCAGCGATCTAGCAGCACACGTTGCATGGCGCCGAGATGACGATCCAGGTTCGGAATATCAGGAACTTCGACGGTCGGGGGAACTGGCGCGGCAGTAAGTCCCGGTTGAGCTTTTGGGGGTTTCAACACATCCTCCTGTGTACAAGACTTGCACAGCCAATCACCTTCTGGAATCTCTGGTATTCCGTAGCACGCCTGGTGTACTGCAAAATCACAATTGTCGCACAGTATGATTTCGTTGGGTGGGTTTGAATGCGGCTTTGTGCAGATGCCGCAAATAATATCATCATCTATCGGTTCATCAAGCTTCTTTGGCCGTCCTCGCTTCTTGGCACTGACGGTTCGTGGGATGTGATCGAACAAGCCGTTGCCATCAAACGTGACATTTTTGCTAGGTCGAGGGCCTCTCTTCTTAGTAGGAGTGAGAATGCTCTTTGGCGCATCGGAAGCAGTGGGTGATAATAGTCGCTTCTTTGTCGGCGAGTCGGCAAGTATAGGAAGTGATGGCTCTTTGTTAGCTACTGGCTCGATACCGATGCCGTTTGCGGTAACTTTTGCGGTAATGTTCACGATGCCGTTTGCAGCAACGTTTGCGGTGACGTTTGCGATGCCTTTCGTTGAAGCTTGGGGCACATCAGCACTGTTCTCGAGGCTTCTGATGGGAGTTGGTGCGGGTTCGGTCGCAGGCACAGACGCAGGTGCAGGCGCAGGCGCAGGCGTAGAAGTAGCCTTCTTTCTACTCCTTGGCTTCGTCGGAGTCTTTCTCGGAGGTGGAGGCCTGCTCGGGGCCGCGTGCGCCCTCGGCGACGGGCAGGCCTCGCCAGTGTCCCATTTCGTTCCCTTGAGCGCCTTCAACTTTAGCGCGGGGCGCGAGATGGGTAATTGGATCTCTATTCGAGGCGGAGGCACGACCGGAATGCCAGCCCCGGCCGACATTGGGGCGACCGGTGCCACGTTGACCGGCGCTCGCGCGACTGAAGAAGCTTGCGGCCGCGGTGGTGCCGACGCAGCTGGCTCGGGTTGCGGCGGCTTGCCGTCTTCACTGCCCGGGATGGTGGCCTCCTCCTGGCTGGTTTCGGGAGTCGACCGGTTGTATCCAAAGACTCCGGAGATGGCAGCAGCGATAGAGCCGAGGCCAATCCCCGGGCCATGGCCGGGCAGGGCTGCATCCTCGAATTTGCGACGCTTCAACTCGAGGTCGGCATTCGGCGGCGACAGTGTGTCAGTTTCGTCTCTCAATCGTTTGTTCCCATTCGAAGCAGCCTTTTCCTGGGCCATGGTTATGGACGTGGCTTTTCTGATGGTGATTGTCGCTGTGCGGGCATGGCTCACAGGCTGAGACAAAGGAGTTTGGCTTTGTGGAAGACGCGATGGAACGCGCTTGGTTGCTCTAGTGCCACTTTACGCGGTTCAAGCCGCCTGTGGGGCGACGCGACTTTGCAAGTTGTACGACAATGTCGGGGTTGAAGATATAGTTAAAGAGTTATAAATCATTCAAACATAAAATGGTTTAGAAAAAATTGTTAAAATTCAATTTTGACCAATCTACGTTCCGAGGTTCTTTGTGTACCTAATCTTCATATGCAACCCTGCGTACGGATTAGACTGCCACACATCAACATCCCCACTGGCATCTCACACGCAGCCTCGAGTCTTTCACCTCACACCATCCATCCATCCATCCCATCCTCACCATGTCGAGCCAAAACGAATGTGTGCCATTCTATAACGCCCCCGATAGCTCGGGCTTCCGTTTGATTGAGATGCCCGCCGAACTCGAGGCCCTGCTCGAGGGTCCCAGCCCGCCAGTGTAAGTTGCGCCTTCTGAAACGCCACCATGACAGTGTGCAGCTGAAGCTAACAATACTTGGCGGTAACAGCCTTTACTTGGAGCCCGGCCCCGATGACATGGTCACGCTTAGAAGCCCCGAGCATACCTACAGCATCAAACAAAAGAGCACGTCCAACGGGCTGTTCCTCATCAAGCCATACACACCTGATGCGGCTTCTCCTCAACAAGGTATCGCTGCTGTTGCTACTATCAAAGAGACGGTTGAGCTTGAGCGCGTTTCTAAAACGGTAATCGTGGATCGGAAACCAAACACCAAAAGTCGTGGCAAATGGCATGAGAAGTTTGGTCGCGCCCGGTAGCTGACAAAGCTCACCCTTTTTGCTCATCCAAGTCTCATCAAGCGTTATACTTGTGACGTTGATTTTGGCACTTGATTTTCCCTTTATTCAACAGTTTTCACATAGGTAAACATCCATCTCTAGAAGATATGCCTTACAGCAGGACCCGCTTCCTATGTCTCATCCTCCAAAACCAACCCATCGTCATCATCTGCTTCATTTTCGTCAACCACAGGAAAGAAGTGCAAAGCAGTCTGCTCGCCTCGACCGCTTCCGTCAACCTCTTCTTCGTAGCCCTCTGGTAAAAACCCTCCTGCCATGTCCTCTTCCTTGGCCGCATCATGTTCCATCACAGCCGGGTCTGGTGCGCCAGCGAGACCCGTCTTGCTGCTGTGACCAAAGACGGAGGTTTTGTCGTCAATCTCGCCATATTCCTGGCGAATCCTCTGTACAATTCGCATACCCATGATGAATTTTCGCCACTGCGCCAAAGCTGCCTTCCGGCGCTTTTCGTCTTCCTTTCGTAGTCGCTCGGCCTCGTCTTGCTGAAGTTGCTCCAGTACCACGTCGTGATTTTCTTCGGCAACTACAACGCCTTGGATCACTGGCACGGCCATGCGATGCCCAAATTCGAAGCCCACTACAGCTTCGGCGTAATTAATTCCCAGTTTCTTGCAAACTCGGACAGTGCCTTTGAAGGGCACATGGACAGCACCTTGCGGGCACATGTGTTCGGCAAATAGATCAATATTTCTGGCGCTGTGGTTAGTTGTAGGCTCCTGTTGCTTACATCATAGTTGCTTACCCGTATTCGTTCTTAGGAATGACACCGTCTTTGATGGGCTCTGGTATAATCCAATCTGTTTGGTCATAGCTGTAGAGACCCTGAAGGACTTTCTGTCCAGTTGCTGCTTCTGCCTCTAGCAGCTCACGTCTGCGATTTGTGGTTGCAGCACGATATGGCACTCGCTTCAAAGGTTCCTCTCCATCCAGAGGAGCTCTTCCCTGTTTGTGCCAGGTTTCTGCGCTCTTGACGTTCAAGACATCGCATCTCAAATACACATCCTCTTCCTCAGTCTTGCCTTTGCCCTTGTTTTGGAACTTTTTGACTGCTTTAGCACCTGCCCGCAGAGCCTCCTCGCGCTTGAGATGTCTCCCAAGCACGAACTCTTTGGACTGCTTGTAGTATTGTAGCGTCTCTTCACCTTCCAGTACAGGTTTTTTCTCGGGTTTGTCCGGCTTCAAATCCGTGCTCTCTTCCACTTCATCAATGTCAGTCATAGGTCGCTTCTTGTCACCGCGTCTGTATCCTGATATGGCAGACTTGAACCAGTCGTACTGTTCGTGTTTATGAACTTTTCCGTGTTTGTTGTAGATGGGCACTTTCTCAACTGGATATCGCATGCCCTTTGTGCGTCCGGGAAATATTCTTCGCTTCAGATACCTAATGGTTACATCCTTGGCTGTACCATCAGGAGAGTAAGCTACCACATATGATATGCCCTGGCGCGCGTTGTCAGCCTTTGCGCCGCGAGGCTCCAGACTCTCGACGAGTTCGCGATTGGTAGCGACTATTCCTTTTACCACTGGTTCGATGGGCAGAAAATTGCCTGTTACTGGAGATAGAACCTCCGTCCAATAATTTGCATATAAAAGCTCTGCGTCAACTTGAGGTTGCATCGGTTTCTTGGATTTGCCAGGCGTCACCTGCACTTCAACCACAGAATCGTCATCAGAGTCCAGGTACTCGAGTTCCAGCTCCGCACCCTTAGGCTGTTTCCTCGCTGACCTTTCTGGTCTCTTAGACTCCGGAGATTCCTTGTCGCGCTGTTTCGTTTTGGTTTGTTTCTTTGGTGTACTGTCTGCTGCGCGTGTCGGCAAATCGCCATGCACCTGCTCGGCTTCTGCATCTTCCAGTTTGGTCCATGAGTAGCCAAGACACTGCAAATTTGCAACTAAGCGGCTTTCCAAACCGAGTCCTCTGAGAAGCGCCGTGAAGAGATATGCACCAACATCGCGGCTTCCTTCGCAGCGAGACGCACATTGCCGAAGATCATCAACACTTTCCAGGCGTTCTCCGAATCTCCAGGCATTTTTCTCTTCGCTTGCATATGCCTTTGTCAGCCTATCAAGGCGTTCTAATGCCATGTAGCCCCATTTTCGCAAACCCGGCGTGGTGATGCGGAACCGTTGCTTCCACCAAGCCACGAGAACCTGGCCCAGCCTGAAGAGAGGATCTCCATTGCTCATGTCCGGAACTCCTTCTTCGAGTTTTTTGGCGTTATCTTCCCAATCTCTTGCCTTTGCACCACTGCGACCTCTGCGTTTCTCCTTGGGCTTATCGGTCTTGGATTGCACAAGTCCGCTTTTCTCCTTCCATCTGTCGACCTCGTCCCACATTCTCGACGGGAGATGCGAGAGCATGATGCCTTGTAGCTCTGTGTCACAAAGCCAGGAATTCCGGACAGCATTATGCCAAAGGAGACATAAAACGTGCAGGCGATGGGTTGCGTTGCGAACCAATCTCTCTCTTTTCGACGGCCCTCTTTTGTCGCCAAAGGGGTTCGTCAGTGAAACCCTATCATCGCGAACAAGGGTCAATTCAAGATCCCCTGTGACATGTGGCAGGTCATCTGAAGGCTTTTCGGGTGCCACAACATCCTCAAATTCGGCGTCGTCATCCTCTTCATCGTCACCCTGATCCTCGAGAGGTGCGCGTTTCGCGGCGGGCACGTCTTCAAAGTCGTCATCTGAAAGAGAAGAAAGAGAGCTGCCATCACTTTCCGTATCGTTTTTCAAGAATACAGAAGCCGCCTGTGCCGAGTTGGATGCGGTCGATGCATCAAGATCGTCATAGAGAGTAGGTTTTCGCTTGCTCGGCAGTTTGGCATCAGGCGACAAACTGCGCAAGCGCTTGCGCGGTACACGTGGTGGCATATTTATGCCATGAGTGGAGAGTCTGTATTTTCGAGACCATTCTGTGAAGAAAAGGGTTTGGTATTTTGCATCTTGTATCCCGCAAGTGAACAATGTCAGATCGATTCAGTCTACAACAAAGAACGCAAATCGGCGCCAACGCACGTGACGTCATTTACACAGACAACATCATTAGCAACATGTACACAGGCATTTATACATCTATTTCTTTAACAAAATGTGACATATGGGGTCAATCTGCACTTGTCGAATGGCTTGCCTGCTTTAGCTAACATTTTCGTGCTATTCTGCAGGTCAGCTGAAAGATGGACTGTAATCGCCTGTTCACGTACTACCGTGGGCCTTAGCAGCCTAACCGTTAACTAATGTGAGAACCATTCACAAACTGTCGCGCAGAATTGTCAAAAGGACTTGTAATTACAGAGAAAGCCAAGTTGCAATATATAAGCTAGGTCTTTTTTGTAATTCTGTCATTTATCTTTCATATTTATTTATTTCTTTCTTTTTTCTTTTTTTTCCATGCTCTTTTTTTGTAAGCCGACAACTCGAGCCTCCAAAACCGTCGAGCTCCCCATCTACTTTCCTTCTCAGCCATCATCTGTTCTCATTTGAACATATTTTCCTCATTTAATTAAACACGGTATTTTGGTGTGAAATTATGGGATTTACACCCTACGTGGGCAGCGGCCCTTACTGCTATGCCAATTCCTTTGCAACGGTTCTTGGGGCCAAGGCCCCTTCTACGGCCGTCATTGAGTTTGCAACCTCGTCTGCTTTTGGCATGGAGATTATCAATATTCCAAAGTCTCCTCTCATCTTCTTCGATCCATACGGTTGGGATCCACTCAGAAGCTTTGATGATGCCTTGGAGGCAATGGGATGGCGCTGCACCGAAACCGTCGGCAAAGATGATCAAGACACACTGAGCTCCCTCAAGGCAGCCGTGCAAAACGGCCCTGTGTTTGTTGGCCCAGTCGAAATGGGCCTCTTGAAGCATCAACCCAATGCTCGCGGCCCTATTGGTGCGGACCATTACGTCGTGATCCTCGGTATTGACAACGATATTGTCGAAATGCACGACCCTCACGGGTACCCATACGCAACTCTGCCCTTGCAAGAGTTCATGGCGGCCTGGAAGACGGACTCGCTTGGCTATGGCAAATCATACACCATGAGGACTGATTTCAAGCAGACCAAAGTCTTGACCGAGGAAGAGGTCATTCGACGCTCTATTCCCAACGCGCTAAAGCACATCACTGTGCAAGCTGCTGGAGTCGATGAGATGCCGCCGGGGTCAGCTGCGAATGAAGCTGCAACAAAATGGCTATGCGACAGAATTGAAGTCGAGCTGCCTCCTGGGATGCGCGCACACCTGGTCTACTTTGCTGTGCAGGTTGGAGCACGACGAAGCATTGATGCTGCGAGCTGTCTGTCGCGGGTCGGCTACACTGCATCAGCCACGGTCATGAATAAGATTGCGCGCGCTATTGGAGCTCTGCAATATCCCTTGACGCAAAAAAATGACGAAACTGCGGTCGCTATTCTTCAGAGACTCGGCCCGATGTATGATGAGCTGCGAAGCGTTCTAGAGGCGGAAGTCAAGGAGAATGCGACTGTTTAGCTACCTGGCTCTTCTAGTCCAGCAATATTCAATATTCAACTAAAAAGTATTCAATAATAAATGACCTCTAGCAGTCTGCTAACACCTGAAACAACACCTCGCTATGTAATATGCTAGACCTCGATGAGATCTGGGGCCGGGCCAACTCCCCTCAAAAGTACAACTGTATTCCCACTTTGCAATGATGCCCCAACCTTTTCGTTGAATTCCAACACCCTTCCACCTTCCACATGAAACACCCGTAGCTTATCTCGCTCATTCGAGCTCTGGTTGTTGATGTTTTGGACCTGCAACTGTTTGGCCGCGGAATCCAAGACTCTGCCCACCACCCAGTCTTTGGAGAAGAAGAACGAGCCCTTTGGAAACTTTGCTTTTGCAGTCTCAGCCTCGGCCTCCACATAGAGATAGACGCGTTTCTCGGCAGGGATCTTGTCGTCTCCCTTGGCAGACTTCTTGAGGTTGTTGACGGCGACCAGTCTGGCTGCGGTGGAGCTCGGCTTGGGCTTCGGTAGAGCTCTCCCTGCCTGCTCCTTCTTGGCACTTCCCCAGGCTCTCAGCTTATCGAGAGCAGATCTCGTCTTTTTGGCGACCTCGTCAACATGCACAAGCCGCGAGCCAAGCGGCGTCAAGTTCTTGCAGTCGTGGTCCTCTCCGAGTCGATGCTTGAGGCAGTAGTCGCGTTTGCAAGTCTGGCAGTGGACACCTGGAGTCAAAGATGTCCCGACCAAGGTTTTGCAGTCTGGTGATGCGCATGGCTTCTCCAGAGTCTTGTCTCTCAGCGTTTTTCCACCTGCGCCGCCTATCGAGGGTCGGTTGAGCTGGGCTTGCCGCCGGCGTTCGGCCCACGCACCCGCATTTGCGCATTTGTGTGCCGTCTCTGTGCGGTGGTCCAGACAAAACGTCTTACTGCATGATTGGCAGTGAAAGGGGAGGAAGTCGAGTTGATTGCAGTATTCATACTGGCAGTGCTTGCCAACCAAGGTGGCATCGGTTCTGTCTCTCATGACGTAGCTTTCTTCAGGTGCATCGGAGCCGGTAGACGCCATCTTGGCGATATTGAGATCTGGAAGGCCTTATATATAGGAACAAGGGTATTACTTGCCACACCCGTAGCTTGGGGCGGCTGCTGCGCGTGTAGGCAGAAGTGGTTGCGACGTGGTGCTGACCAAAGTCTGGCGAAACGTCTAGAAACGCCTCCAGGGAGTGTGGCGATGCCCTGTAGAGTGGAACAAAGCCGCGCCAAGCCAACGTAGGTTGGGCCGCACTAGGCGACGAGCAGCGCCTGAACTTTTCCTGATAGGGACAGGGTAGGTTGTTTTCGACGATGTCATTAAATTACATGAACAGCTCTGGGTCGGTTCGGATGTATGAAGAGAATGTGACTGCGACATCGCTGGCGGCCCAAGAATGCCGCCACAATGCCCATCAACGCACGGGAGAGCAGCCCGGCGCCTCGTTGCAAAACGGAGCAGGCATAAACACAACGAGGCAAGCTTGTGAGGTTTTTACAATGTAATGTACTGTAATCGAAGAGTTGAGCGCTATAGTTAAGGAAACAGAGAATAAATGAAAATCGTGGCTCCTCCCGGGTAACACCTTGGGGCTTATTCCTTCTTCACCTTTCCAAGTTCAGCTTCCCTTCCTGTCACAGGCGCATTGCCCACTGCTTGTTTGCCGCCGACCGCTTCGAAGCCCTTGTGGAACGCATATTCGACGGCGTGCTCTACAGGCTCGTCGAACATGGCCGGTAGGAAGGGAACGACAGCCAGACCGAGTCCAATGGGCGTCCACGTGCGCAAGGTAGCGTTTTTGACATTCTTCAATGCTCTCCCGGAATAACGAACGACGCTGTGGATAGTGAACGCCGGCAGGCCCATACTGGCAAGGGCTTGGAAAATACCGCGTTGCACCATGACCGTCCTGTAGTCCTCGAGCGGAGGTACGACGCCTGGTGTCAATTGCTCATTTACTGTCGCGGGAAGACCGGTAATCTTTTGCTGATGAGGAGTGAGCTCCAGCTGAGGGTTGAGAATTCTTTGGTTGTGAATGTATGCTCGGTAACCCTCATGACTGACATCACCGAGGAGATACAACCACGAGATACCGTAGGCAGCGCGCACCACCTTGGGGTGGGCTACGGGCCGAAACGATTCGCCAATGTCCGAGGTATATGCCACGTAACGGTGGGCAGAGAGCATAATCGTTCGTAGGCGAGTCGCGTATGCCGCATATCGAAGTTTGGTATCCGTGGAATCCGGGCCGCTAGGCGCAAAGTCAGTGGCTCGCTTTATAATGAAGTGATGCAGGTATAAAATGGCTTACTTTCCCTCTTTCACATCATCGAAGAAGCTGCTGTTTTCGGCATTGGCCTTGTCGACAATCTTTTGTAGGTTGGCGGGCAGCTTCTCTCTGAGTGGGAGCTTGTCAACCTCGGTGCTTGAGTTGGCACTGGCGGGCTGCCCATCCTTGGGCGTTTCCGATTTTCCCCACCAAGGCATATTGAGCGGTATTTCCAAAGAATCTCTAAATAGATAAATTATCGCTGAGTGGCCCAGATAGAGAAAATTCGATCAATCGCTTAAGATGATGCAAGCTTTAAGCTTTCAGTAGCTGGCTGCATCATCGACCGAATGTTGCTCGGGACTTTGCTGATCGGCGCGCCGAAGTATAGCCGCGTTACGGGCCTCTGTTTCCAGGCCGTACAGACTCTCGAATTTCTGACTTGTCCACCAGCATCCTCAACCGTCAGCACCGTTCAATCGATTCGCGACGTACTCTAATCCCATCAATTCACCTTTCGAGAGCATATTCAATATGGTTGCTACCTACACAATCGCTGGCCGTCAAGTCGGCAGCCACTACGTATGACCACCCCCCTTTGGCGCAATTACGCTCAAGCATCTGGCTTCTGCGACAGCTACATGAATACTAACAACGCCATAGCTTGCCATGGGCTGGCTCGCCACCTTTGCCGGCGGCATCTACTACGTCGCCTCTGGCCCCAAGGCCCCTGCAGCCAGCACCGCTGCCCCCCCGATCAACGCTGCCAGCTCCGACGAGGCCGACTTCATCAAGTGCGACATTTACCTTCCATCGAACTCGACGATTGAGATTTGCATGCTAACATCGTAAACAGGAAGTTTATTGAGCAGGCTGAGAAGAAGAACTAGTCGGTTTATCGGGGTGTTGGGCGATCATTGTACGACGCGATGTATATATATAGCTGGCACGCTCAGCTAGGCTCGATGTAACCATCAAGCGAGACAGCATTTCGGCGCTTCAATTTATGCGCAGATTTTTCTTGTCGATTATCCGGAATTGTGATGCTGAACTTTTGAATTACAAATTTGTCGTTAACGACAGGTTCGAACTCGAAACGAGGAGCTTCCCGCGCTGTATCAAGACGACAATCTGCTGCTGGCTCGTGGAATGCTTGAGCCATTGGCGATGGAGGCTTGCAATTTGTGCACATTGGAGAGAATCGGCCTCACCCGGAGTTCTTCGCAACAGGTTGACGAGACAAGGCTGCACGTTGTTCTGTGGTTAGCTGTCAGTCGCCATGGAGGTAGTCTGCCGGGAAGGAGCGAAGAATGAAGCTTCTAGCAAAGACTTGATCTCATTCCATTTGGCACGCCGAGTTTTCTCGCTGCACTATTGTGACGTCGCACCTACTAGGACAGGCTTGACATATAAGCACGTACTTTTACGCCTGGTAGTAGTATACGAGTAGTACGTTACTGGTTCATTCAATCCCGGACGTCATCTCACATAATGTTGTTTGTGTGAAGTGTTAGAATAGCTTGTTGTAAGACAGGAACGCAGGATGTGCCACGTGCAAACGCGGGGACACGAATGTCAGAGCGCGTCTGTTATGCCAATCTAGCACCTTTATCCTTGATAAAACCTCTCTATTGTTTTTCTCTCGCCTCCCAGCGTCCATTGAATAGGCTGTTGGCACACTGCATATGCATTTTCACATATGCCACATTCCGCCACCCCTCTTAACGCAAACGCCCGTTGTGCAATTGCAGGAACTTGACCCATGAAATCTTGCAATTAGCAAGCACAAGCGGCAAAGCGGTTCGGGACAGGTCACGTGCAGCCACCAAAGTGGGTGGGCGCATCACCGCCTAACTCGAAAATCCTGCTCCAGATCGTTATCCGGATACAACGATTGCAACAACCGCAGCTTTCCCAAACCCACCTTGGCATAGTTGCAGCTGAACCATGTCGGAAGACACCACCGATCCGGCGCTGCTGCCGGACCCAGCCCACGACTTTTCGATACCATCACCACCCAGCATCTCCAAAGAACGCCACTCACTGACACTCGATCAGCGTCGAGCGCTGCGACGATGGGCTAGCAGCCAGGTGATGCGTCCTTCTCACAGGGCGTGCATCGACTGGTTCTTTTCCCAGTACGGGCAGATGATTAGCCAGTCCACCGTGTCGCATTCGCTGTCGCCCAAGTACTCTAGGCTCGACGGAGAGCACCCGCAGCTGTCCGGATCGCGGCTGCGCTTTGGTAACTGGCCTGACGTGGAGAAGCTGGTGCTACTGTGGTACCAGCAGGTGCAGGCCTCGGGGCGCCAACCGACAAACGACGAGCTGGGCGAAAAGGCAAAGTCCATCTTTAGCCAGCTGCCCCGCTACCGCGAGGAGCCGGCGCCCGAGTTTTCGCCTGGCTGGATTCACCGGTTCAAGAAGAGGTATGGGCTGTTGATTCGCCGGCAGCGACGGCATACCGACGGCACCATGAACCCTGCCGAAGACATTGACTACCTGGCCGACTGCGTACCGCGCTTCATGGGGATCGCGCCCGACACGAGCCCTGCCGCGATTCGAGAACAGGTCCTGCGCGTGGTCGGCGTGGAAGCGTCCCTCAGCACGTGCGCGCTCGTGCGCGACGACATAATCCGGCGCATCACCGCCGAGCAGCCGCCTCTGCCCCCGCACGAAATTACCATGTCGCCGCCCGATGCCGAGCTGGGCCCTCCGCAGCACGAGCAGCACGAGCAGCACGAACAGCACATGTACGCCGACGACGACCCCGAAGTCGTGCTGCAGAACGCGCTGCGCCAACTGCAAGAAGAAGAGCAGGCTGCGGAGGAGCAGGCCGCCGCTGTCCGAGAAGAACGCGAACGGGCGGAGCGCGAAGCTCTGGAGCCGCCGCCTCTGATGACGGATAGACCGCCGCCGGACCACAGATACGAGACACCGTCACAGGAGCTACCGCCGGAGCTGACGCTGACTCCAATGCATACAGAGGAGCCGAGGGCACCTCTCGAACAGGCTATGCGCTGTCCCTTTTGCATTAATCAACGTATGCTGAGATCTATCACGGATGCTGTTGAGCACATGTCGACGCATGTTGTGGTGTAATATTGGCGATTTCTTTTGCGAAAGGGGATGGTGTTCTTGGCTTATTTGTTCCTTTTCGTTGCAAACGGTCAATGTATATAATGGCGATGGTGGACGAGTAGCGTGTTGACAATATTGGCTGGCGTTGATGGACATGCAGAGGATACCTATGCTTTTAACGAGGCGCATGATGAACAAGGCTATGAATAGGAATGATTTAATATGGCTTCTATGATGCGTGTGTATTCACTTGTCTATATCAATGCAGCGCTTCGTAACCTCGCAATAATAGGGTCTTCCGCTTCTTCCTCGTCAAGCGGCTCTGACCCAATGTAGTTCTTCCAGAACTTGAGTCCTTCCAGACCCTCTTCTCTGCACAGAGCGCCGTGCTCCTCGGCCATGAGCAGCTCCTCCTCCGCAACGCCAAGACTCCAGCCGAACCGCTCCGCCGCCTCCTGCGCCGTCACGCCGCGGCCAAACGCGCGCCAGTCCCAGAGAACATCGCGCTCCGGCGGGAACTCATGCAGGTCCTGCAGCCATGATAGCAGCGCCTTGATGGTCGTCTCGTCGGTGCGGTCCCGTCCCTGGACGACCATGACGCCGCTCCGAAACGTGCGGAGGCGCACTGGTAGCTTCAGGCTCTCCCACAGCCGGGCGGCCTTTTCAAAGTCGAGCGGGCTGACGAGCTCGACGCCCCCGCGAGCTCGGTTGAACATGGCCCACAGATCGACCAGAGTCAATATGCCGCCTGCCTTTTTCAGCACGCTCCGCGTATCGTCGGTGAGGAATTCGGCCAGGTTGCGCGCCAGCTCAGAGAGATAGAGGGACTCTGAGCCGCCACTACCCCCCAACATGTCCTTTGTCGTCACAAGGCCAAGTTGATTTGCTGACTCGGCAAGGATGGCATTTTCTTCCGCGGAGAAGCTGCCGTTGCCGGAGCCCTTTTGCAAAGAAAACCTTTCTGCAAGCGCAACGACCTCTTTTGCAGACGCCATAAGCGCTTCGAGGTCCTCAAAAGCACTGCCGATAAGCAACTCGTTATTCTTGTGCCTGCTCAGTCCGAGCTGCTCAAGACCAGCAATACCTGCCGTCTTTGCTCTGCGTTCGCTATGGCCGGTATCGGCTTCTGCACCGGAAAGGCTGCCATCTCGGGGACGTCCTTTTGGCGGAGGAGGGGCATTTTGCAGCAACCATTTTCGCTGCGTCATGGACCCTTTCAATCGTTCGTAGAATATCTTCTCTCCACCACCGCGAAAAGATATTTTTACTCCTTCCGGCGCCTCCAAGTTGATTGGCCCATTTGGATTATGATTAACGAGCATGGGTCCCGGGGAATCGGTTCTATCATTGTCTAGCGCAGGGGTCGATGTGAGGACGGGAGTTGGCTTTGACACGAGTGACACTCCGCACATCTCGCAAGACATCAACGATGGGTGATTGAAGAAAGTACATCTTGGACACTGAAGAGGATCTTTTGACCTGCGAGCGGTATTGTGACCAGAACTTTCGGTCGCATGGTGGCCTGTATCGGATGGTCGCTCTGGCGCTGGTGGAGCTTGTGGCGGTTCTACCGACCGCTTAGACGCGTTCGAAATGGCAGCTTTCAATACATGTTGTAGGGTTGGCTTGATCCCGCAAGCCAGACATGGCGGTAGAGGAGTATGCGCATTTGCTGTTGTAGCGTCAAAGTTGGCGGGCACTGGATTGGAGAAGCTGCAGATCTTGCAAACCCAGGTTGCAGCTGTGATGTTCCGCGACTCGCTTGGTGGCCGATATCCACCTTCACCGTTGGGTATTGGTGTTGAATGCCTCGAACTTGAAGCGGCAGTTGAAGAGCGATGCCTCTGCAGCCCCGTTCTGCGAAGCGGCTTGGGTATCAGTGTGATTTTGGCCGATGACTTGAGGAACCCTGCATAGAACTCATATCTATCCACATCTTTGAGTTCCAGCGCCGCAGAGTTCAAGCGTGGCTCGTTTTTATCGACGTAACATATTCGGTGTGTAGTCAAGTAAACCTGCCCATTTTGTTGGTTTGGCAATTTAAACTTGCTTCGGAACATCAGTATCTTGCGTGGGGTGCGGGAGACAAATGGCGCTTACCCCTCATATAGGCCGACATTATCCTGGACGAATAGCAGCACCTCATCTGGTAGATACGAGGGCCTAAGCGCTGTAGTCAGGTCAATGTGATTTAGAAACATCCGTCATATCATGTCGCCGTGGCTGGTGATGTGATAGCCAGGACAAGAGCGGGCGAAGATCGCCACCAGAGTTAAAGTGAAGCCAGGTACGCCGGGCCTGAGGTCGTTCAATATGTAAACCCAAACCTCAAGTAAAAACACAATGACGGTTCATAGGCCTCCGAAAAGAAGGTTTGGACACCTGCTGCTGATTTCATTAATGGCAACTTTGTGATATCAAAGTGTCACTGTCTAGAAGCACACTGAAGACCCCAGCTGTGTTACCCGTAGTTTTGCCGACACAGTCACGGGACACACAACTTTAGGTGGCACACCGACATCATTTCGTTTCACCAGCCAAGCGATAGGCCGAAACCCTTTTCCAGAACTATTTGTGCCGTACTGTCGCGACGCTGCGTTCACCTCTCAAAGAATCTGCGCCAAGATTTACCACCATCTGCGCATCGACCGTAAACTAACATTTATTTCAGCTATCGCGCCCGAGATGGTATCTGGGTGGCCTGCCACGCAAACAGCGCCCGGCGCCCAGCCTGCAGCTGCAGGCTATTCACACAGTATGTACCCCGAGCTGTGCAACATCAGCGGCTCCAGCGACTAACGTGGAACAGATCCTGCATTTATTCCCGTTCAGGTTCGACAAGGATTCGCACAATATATCCCTTCCCCTCCTACCGCATACCAGGCCGTGCCGCCTGCTGCAACTTCTGCAATGTCACCTTCCGGGGCCTCAGCTCCCGAGACTCAGTCTAAAGCGAAGACTGAATGGCCGGATTCTGTTAGAAGATATGTCCAGCGATCTTTCCTTCCCGAAAATGACGATGCCTCTGTGACCCGCGCCGAGTTAGAGGCGAAGCTGAAGATTACTATTGGAACTGCCAAGGAAAATGGCTCACTGCACACACTTGACTGGGATAAGATGCCACTGCCGCAAGTGCTTGTCAAAGCCGACCGCGCAGCGAAACTAGGAAATCCACTGTACAGCGTCGAGAACACGAGAAAGCGAAAGTCGACAGAATTTGCAAGCGAAGCCGTCGCAAAAGCCCCGTGGAATACTGCTAAGGATCGTAATTCACTTGTGGCTCGAACGACGTATTCGTATGACAAACAAGGGGACGTGGACAGCAGCGCAAAGTCCAGTAAGTTCCAAAAGGACGCGAGCAAGCGCAAGCGGCGCTTCGAGAACGAGTACAAAGCCGCAAATATCACACCGACGGAGAGCAGCCTTTCGTCAGGGCCCATCGTGGGCACCAGTGACGTGTTGGAGAAGAGATATCTACGGCTAACTGCCCCTCCAATCCCGTCCAACGTTCGTCCCGAACCCATTTTGCGCCAAACACTGGACTTGCTGAAGAAGAAGTGGAGGAAAGAGGGCAACTACTCTTATGTGTGCGATCAGTTCAAGTCGATGCGCCAAGATTTGACTGTGCAGCACATAAAAAACGACTTTACAGTCTCGGTCTATGAAATTCACGCCAGAATCGCGCTTGAGAAGGGGGATATCGGTGAGTATAATCAGTGCCAGACCCAGCTGCG
This sequence comes from Beauveria scarabaeidicola, assembly GCA_037289395.1. Classification (NCBI taxonomy): domain Eukaryota; kingdom Fungi; phylum Ascomycota; class Sordariomycetes; order Hypocreales; family Cordycipitaceae; genus Beauveria; species Beauveria scarabaeidicola. The sequence continues at coordinate 15,868 of JAEIJG010000275.1, read as the reverse complement.
TTCTCTATATGAGCTGGGTCTGAAAGGAAACCCCGTGGAATTCAAAGCGTACCGTATTTTATATTTTATTCACACAGCCAACCGGACTGGATTGAACGACACGATGGCAGATCTAACCGCAGCAGAGAAGGAGGAGGGACCGATTAAGCATGCCCTGAGTGTGCGATCGGCGTTGGCTTTGGGGAATTATCACAGATTCTTCCAGCTATACCTCGACACACCCAACATGGGAGCATATTTGATGGATATGTTTGTGGTCAGAGAACGCCTAGCAGCATTGTGTAATATGTGCAGAGCGTAAGTTGCACCGCGCGCCAGGCCCTTGCTGAGAGTGCTAACAGATATTCAGGTACAAACCGGATGTCAAGCTCCGATTCATCACCGAAGAGCTTGGGTTCGAATCGGACGCGGATGCAGCCCAGTTCATCATTGACCAACAAGGTCAGGAATTGCTTGAAGATCGGTCCGACAATATCGTATTCTTGACAGGCAAAGCGGGCAACCTCTTTGAGGGCACCCGCGCATTGGCCTTTAGAAGTGTCGATATCAAGGGTCAGATCTGAACGTGACCATTCCAAGTTGTTTTTATTTTTCTTTGCGAACCCCCTTTACCTTGCCATCACCCGCCCCTTACCCCCGACCTCGTGGGAACGACGAGTCATTGGACAAGAGCCATTGGCGAGCAGCCCTTTTCTGGTACATACTATTTTCGATCAACACGATTTTTCCCCGCCCCTGTAGAGGCAATGATGTTTTTTCTGCCAGCGCGACACGGAATTTTCCTCTTTTTCACCCCACAGCTAGTGAGCGATCATGGCTCAGCAATTCGCGAGCGCAGAGCTTGTTCCTCGTGGAGCTGGAAGCATCGGGACAAGTGAAGATGCAACCAACTTGATACTGGAGCAGCACTGGGAGATTCGTACCCGGTTGGGGCGTTTTGGCGCTTGCATTGACGGCAAAGGATTTGCTTTCTTATTTGTCTATATTTACTTCCTAGCTAGAAAGCCGTAACCGATATTTGACGGCTTTTATTTCCCAGCCATTGGATAGACGCATAGCCCTAGCAGCTGACTTTGTTCGGCTCACAAAGACGTTTCCCCCATTTTTTGAACCAAGGTGCAATACATTGTGAAGGTGTACAATAACCAAGGAGCCAAGGAATTTGTTTGCATGCCAATTTCTTGGCCTTGAATCATGAAGCCTGTACGCTCATAATGCATGTTCATGGAGAAGGCCTGGGGACGTTTCAGCATCTACTGGGAGCCAATGACGAGGCTCTGTGGCGGCGCCCCGCCAGTGTGGAAGCAATGAGGCGAATACTGGGTATGGGTAGCAATATGTACGCTGTTTGTAATACATTCGCTTGTGAGATTGCAAAGGGCAGCATGCTTCCATGCGTCTTCCATCGGTGCTTCTTTTGGCGCGGTGCGACGGCGCAGCAACACAAGACACACAACAGGTGAGCAAACGACCGAGCAAGAGACCGACGAGCTACAACTTACAAGTGATACAGGGAGTACTAGCAGAGAATTATTTCTCTTATTGGACAAGGACGTTTGTATCATTTCAATGCTTTGTGCATGCTGTGCAGCGTAAATGGTGAGATGAGGCACGAGGCCCGGGCCCGGGAAGGGAGGAGAGGGGCTGCAGGTACGGATGCAGCCATGTTTGTGGCGTCATCGAGAGTCTCCGTACAAAGTAGGAAAGACAGCAAGTAGTTTAAAAAAAAAAAAAGGGATTCGGTGCGTGCGGCATGGTAGTTTAATTTCCACAGAGAGCTGAGGGGTAAAACAATGCGGACGAATCAATGGCTAGTGGGATCAAAACAAGACGTGCCGTTTATGCAGTGGAGGGAGGCGATGACGATGGGGGTGGCTCAAGGGTCCGCATTCCAGACTCAGTGGAGGGCAGGTAGGCAAGTAGGTAGGTTGGGCCAGTTTCAACGGCCACGAGACCCCACGTTGATGCCTGTAGAATGGATTTTTGTGATAATGGGTGGCTGATAGGTACTGAGCCATGACAACGAGACGCCCGAGAGGAGATAAAAGAAAGGGCTTTACGAATGTCTGTTCGAGAGGAGAAATGCGGATGGGGTGGTGGCGGTGCAAACGAGGACCGTGGGACGGGACGGCTTGTGTCGTCGGCGCCATTGGGCAAAGAGCGATGATTCGGCCATGATGGCGCATTCTTGGTCTATACGAGACGATAGTTGCGCATAAATTATAATTATGTAAAGGAGACCATTTGATTTTTCACATATTATCAAATCGGAGCCTGGTACGTGGAGGAGGGGATGTTGGATGGAGATGCTGTACCTGGGTGTCCCGGGTGTCCTGGGTGCACAGTGACTGGGTTTCTGCTAGAGTGCCCGAATGCCTACCTACCTATGTAGGTAGGTACCTGGAGGCATCTGCCCAATTTGTAGTCTCGCATCGAATTTGTGCACCTCACGATCTGTTTCTGCAAGCAAGTTGACGATGGGATTTTTCCTGTAATAAATACCCAAGTAGGATGCCATCATGCAAGGTACGTACCTAGTTAGGTATTTAGGTTGGTTGGGCTCGTTAGTGACACTGACGGGGCTTTGATGGCGGGCTTTAGTGGCAAGTGGATGCCACGGACAGGGGAGCGGTGCCGTCAACCCCCGCAGCGCCCCGAAAGCTCCCTGCCAGCCCGTCTTCAGTCTTCACCAAAGTGACCCAAAGGCCAAAGAGCTGCCAAATTCTTCTGCTTGTGTTAGTATGGCACTGCCTGGGTACATCCTCGCCAGCATACTGATACAAGCAAAGCAATGTATGTATCTGCAATCAGAATATCAGAGGCACTGGTATTTACCCCTCCTTTCGCCACGCAACCTCTGGCTCGCCCTTCAAGCGCCTCTTTCCATTCCCCCCTTCACCACCAATAATAACAATGCACCTTTTTAGTATTAAATAGGTACCAACCGTTCATTCTGCTTGGAATCTTGACCCACCTGAGGCGCTCAAGAAGAACCTTGTGCGCTACTTGTCGGCCTACCACGGCGCTTGCCGCCACCTCTTTTTTTGTTCTTCACCCCTTCGCACCAAGCAATCCCTTCTTCACATCTCGCTAGTGCGACGCCTCTTGTTCCTTTTCCATTGAGGCGGCCAGACTCGCCAGAAACCTTGAAAGCCGACAAAACGAAACCGTCTACCCACCGAGCGCCCCTCCCTAAAAAAACGTCACCCATCCATCCGCCCGGAGATCGCTTCGCCTCTGCGCAGGCAATCATCTCTTTTCGACTTCTTCTTCGCTGCTAGATTCCTTCACATCGCCAAGGCCAAAATTCACATCTCCTCCTGCCGCAAGGATGAAGGTTCGTTTTGCCTGCCTACCCTCGCCAATCTCACCACCCCCGCGCCGAGTCGCCCCCCCGAGCCTTTGCGATCGCGGTTTCTGCCCGAGCTGTGCATCACTACGGCGCTGCCGACTGTTCTTCTGCAAACATGCAGGCCAGCACTTCGCAGAGCTCCAGGGCTGCGACGCATTCTCAACTGCCCTCATGACGACCTCGGCGCCACCTGCAAACCATATCTGCTCCCGCCAGATCTACAGCATCTCAACACCGTGAAGCCAACGTTTGCTAACTTGCTTGATTCTCTCCTAACAGGCTCTTCGACGATCTATCAAAGGCGACAAGGACAAGGGCCAGAATGCCTCCGTCACGCCAAAGTCGGCTGTCGCCATTGTACCCCCAAAAAAGGTTTGTTCGCCGTTTTCCTAGCCGCCAACGCCACTCTTCTAGTTTGCGACCGTTGGCGACCGTTGGCGACCGTTGGCGACGACCCAAACTCTTGAAAAAGGTAATTGTCTGCGTGCTAATCGACAAACTTGATCAGGTCATTCGAGCACTCTACGACTACACAGCTCGCTCCACCCAGGAGCTGAGCTTTTCCGTAGGCGACTTCTTCCACGTTATCGGCCGCGAGGAAGACCCCGACTGGTACGAAGCATGCAATCCTGCCCTTCCAGATGCCCGTGGCCTGGTACCCGTCGCTTTTTTCCAGGCCCTCGGACGAACCGAGCGAGATAGCGCGCAATCCGAAGGAAGCGCCATTCGCCCACCCACAGCCAACAAGACCCCAGACCACGACTCCGGCTACAGCGATGCCTCACCCACTAGCGCCGTGCCTGCCCAGCGTCTCTCCAAATCCGGCAGCAGGGGTGGCGCCATGGTCTACGGCATCGTCATGTATGATTTTGTCGCCGAACGAGCAGACGAGCTCAACGCCAAAGCCGGCGAGGCCATCATCGTCATTGCCCAGTCTAACCCGGAGTGGTTCGTCGCCAAGCCCATCGGCAGACTCGGCGGCCCCGGTCTGATCCCCGTCTCATTCATCGAAATTAGGGACATGGCCACCGACAGGGCCATTGTCAACCCAGGCGACGCCATCAAGCAAGCCGGCGTGCCCCGTGTTGAGGAATGGAAGAAGATGGCGGCCGAGTACAAAAACAGCAGCATCACGCTCGGAAAGTTCGAGGCTGGCCAGCAACAGATGGAGCAGGGCATGAACCGCCTCAGCCTCCAGCAGCAGGCCGAGGGGCAACTCTCCCGCACACAGTCCCTGCAGCAAGCAGCCCGCCACGTCGACAACTCCACCTCCGATCTCTACGCCCCGATCCAGGCTCGAATTCCCCGCTACTGCTTCGCCGAAGACAAGTACTGGTTTGTTATCGAGGCCATGTTGGAGGACGGCCGACACTGGGAGCTGTCACGATACTACGAAGACTTTTACGACTTTCAAATTGCCCTGCTCACAGAATTCCCCACCGAAGCCGGCAACACGGGATCGCAAAAACGAACACTACCGTATATGCCTGGACCTGTCAGCTACGTTACCGACGCCATTACCGAAGGCCGTCTGCACAACCTAGACGCGTATGTCAAGAACTTGCTAGGCCAGCCCCCTTACATCTCGCGCTGCACACTCGTCAAGCAATTCTTTGCGCCTCGAGAGGGCGACTATGAAATGGATGGCAACCCCAACGGCCAGGAATATAGGGATTCGCAAGAATCACGCCAGTCGTCAGCGGAATCACCCAGAAACGGCAACTCGAGAAACGGGTCTAGAAGTAACCTGAGCGGTGGCGGCCCTGGTGGACTTGCATCAGGGCCCCGTCAAGTCAGCGGATCAGGGCCAGGTAAGATGCATACCCGCGACCTTTACGCACGGCCCGTGATACTAACCCAATTCAGCTGGCCAACCACAACAACTCATCAAGGTCAAGATGTACCACGGCGACGACCTCATTGCCCTACGAGTGCCCCGAGTCGATGCACGCGTAGACAAGGATGCCCAGTTCAAGAAGCTCCAAGCCGTCATTGCAGCTCGCCTAGATGTGTCAGACCGAGACGAGCTTCAGCTCTTTGCCCTCAACGAGCAGACAAAACAGCCGAGCAACTTGATGAGCGCTTACGACCTCGAGACTGTTCTTGGCAAGTCGGACAAGCTGTTGCTGCGCGCCGAGGTGCTGCGCAGCTAGGCTGTTTTGACAATGGCCCACCATTAATACGGTCTTTCGATTTCTCTTCTTTCTTCTTGGGTACAAATTCCTTACTTGTTTAGTAGCTGAGCTGAAGATGGCCGCGCTCTGCTTCGAGCTTGACACAGTTTTTGCCGACATTGTTTTTTACCCGTAGCGCTTTTCGTGAGTGAGCTTTTGACATGATAATGACAGACCATGTACGAGAGAAGCGAGCTTTCCAGAGGACCTCACGACTTCCCCCCATCCCTTTATATCTTGTTTGTCCTTGTCAGCCGAGCGATCGCTGTGGACCCTTCTATTATGATTCCAGAGACTACGCGCATCCCGTCTCTAAAATGCCGGGCTTTTTTGCTCTCTCCTTTTTTTTCTTTGCTGTGGCGTTGAAGGTTGGGCTCGATCTCCCTTTTTTTTTGTCTCTTTTTTTCCGCTTCTTCTCTATTGCGCACTAGTTTATACCTGATATGGAACACGATGGAAAGATGACGTGGAATGCTACATGGCACGGAGATAGGGGACAAACGGGAATGAATTAAATGAATCTAGGACAAGTCCATGTCGTCGTTTATTACTTGTCGCAACGTGTGATTTGACAGCGTAGGGAAATGGATGTGGGGAAGTGGAAGTAAAGGAGATGGACAAGAAGAAAACACGGCGAGTGGATGACGCGAAACATTTGAGGATGGAATAGTTTTCAATGTATCTAATCTGACCTTGAGCGCGGTGGAAAGAGTTCGATGCTGGCAGCAGATTGGTAAAAGACGTGCTACCGAGTATATGAATGGCGGATCTGAATAAGTATACACACGGATGATGATGCAAGAAATGCAAGACTCTAAAACAGATTCCCCTCTGAGCCGGTTCTCAATCTGAACCGTCTGGATCTATAATGCAGTAATGGATGGTAGTTTTCATGGGTGACGCGTTATTATGAGATGGTGTAAAGGAAAGCAGGGCAGAAAAAAAAAGAGACAAGAATGACGGGTAGCACGTCGCTCACTCCAACTTTGTCATGAAGCCCTGCCGGACCTTGTAATTGACGACGCCGCCGACGCCAAACGCCGGGACGATGCGGCCGATGCGCGCCACGCACGACGGCAGCCACCCGCGCCGAATCGCTTGCCATCGCTCCCCCCACGACACTTTGCCCTGCTGCGCGCCGGCGCGCGCCGCCGACGGCCGATTGTACAAGTCCAAACCGAGCAGGTGCAGTGGCGTCGACACGAGTTGCACGGCCGCGGGCGCGAGGAACTGCGCGGCCGTGAGCCCCGACACGCGCATGCTCTGCGTGGTGTAGGCGTCGATATGCGGCGCCAGCCTTGTGGGGATGTTGAACGACGCAAAAATGGTCAAACAATCGCGGAGCGCAAAAATGGCAAAGCATGGTAGCGGGACGGGACGGGGTGGACCGGCAGCGGCGTCGCGGAAGAGCTTGACAAAGGCCTGGTCCTTGTAGACGCAGAGCGAGACGTTGGCGAGGGAGGAGGCGGCGAATTTGGCGGGGCCGGCGGTGGTGGTGCGCGCGGGGGCGGGGGCGAGCGTCGAGGAGAGGGTGTCGAGGGTGTTTGCGGTGAGGTAGGTGCCGCCGTAGAGGAGGAAGACGAGGCCGACGGGGCGCGAGGCGAGGGTGCGGAGAGGAGAGCGAACGAGGGCGGCGAGGGAGCGGCGGAGGGAGGCTGGGATAGAGGGGCTGGAGCCCGAGGCGGTTTCCATGATGGATCTAGGCATATTAGAGAGAAGGGGAATGGGAGAAGGGGGGGGGGGGGTTTGGAAGGGGACATACTTGTCAATAAAGGCAATCAGAGGGGATATCAAGCCCGCGGCGCAGGATGCGCTGACGGCGTCGGCGCCGAGACGAGAACCGAGGTTTTTGGTATTCCATTGGCGCGGTTTCGAGATCGATTGTGTAGTTGTGATTGTGGAGGATGTTGATGGTGAAGATGTTGGTGATGACGTTGGTGATGGTGTTGATGGTGATGGCGTTGATGGTGATGGCGTTGATGCAGAAAGGGGAGCCGTCTGCGACGTCGTGGCCGCCGCAGGGGGAGCCATTGCGTCTAGTCTCCGCGTATGTATAAATGTATGTCTATCGGACGCAGCGCGGGTATTATATTGAAATAGGCAAGCGAGCGCTCCTGATTGGGTGGTTGGTAGGATGGATTGTCGTGACGAGCGGTTTACAGCTCATTCCGTAGACGAGCGCTTCGCTGCGGTTTTTGTCGGGTCGATAATGTACAAGGAAGATGACCCGTTGATGAGTGGGCTTTTCTTGGAGATGGGAGCTGAAGTAGCGCGACGAAAAGCAGATCGAGAAATGGAGCTTGATAAGCTTGATTTGCTGCAGTGATCGATGAGCAGAGCAGAAGTTAAAAAAAAAAAAAAAGCCCGAAGTCGGAGCTGGCGTCGTGCTTTGCTTCAGAGCGAGCTAGTTCGGAAGGGGTCAGGCATTCGGTAGCGAGAGCCGCAGCGGAGCGGAGGCCACTTGCTGCAGTGACGCGATCCAAGCGATGATTTATTGGCCCACGTTGATTTTCCATAGATGACGACGAGGGAGATGAAAAGAAGGAGGATGAGAAGAAGATTAATAAAGAAGTGAGGTTTGGTGAATCGGCACATAGGGAGCCCGGGATAGGAGCTGGGCTGTGGCTCATATCAATCGAGGCTTCACTCGAGGCTGCGCGTCTGGCGACGTCGAAAGTGATATTCTTCATCGCCGAGTTGAAGCGGCTGAGGCGGGAATAAAACTTTGCGTACGTTGCCACCAAAGGTCTTGTGAAAAGAATGCATTCTGGAAGTATATTCAGGGGGGTTGCTGCTTTCTAGCGCCAAAGACCAACGGGCCGGTGAGCGAGCTCTCGAGCGCTCGCAGCTAAGAAGATCAAGACATACAGAGGAATTCCCAATGTGACGTTTCGCGATCAGTATTGCGCCAAACGCTCACGAGTATCATCATGATTGCATTGATGAAATTTCTCGATTTGTTGACATGCCTTGACGCTGGCTACCACGTAGTTTATTACTTGTTTGATTCCTACCTATATTCTAGCCCATTCCTATGTATCCGTATGTTAGTTTTAAGCATATCCTTCTTCCTACCGAATCACATTTCTACCCTGAGCGTAGCATATTAAATCTCCCAACTTTCTCAAATACCACAAAATTGTTTCGTCTGAGACATGATTGTTTTTTGAAATCCTCTGTATCTACACCTAATCGTCCCATAGTCACACTGAAATTCCCTTGGCTGTCCAGTAAATAGCTGCCAGCTTTACCGCAGCCAGCAGCAAACGGATCAGTGTGTGCCAGCTGCCAGAATAGGTTCTGTGAATTTCTCTTCGGACAAACGAATTTTTTTTTTTTTCGCAAACGAACACACCATGTGAATCATTCCTCAAATAACCCAACCTCTTTTCTTAAATATTCCAACTTGCACCATCTTGGCCATCCACAGCCCAGAGAGTTTTCTGACAACCTGAAGAAACGTTGGCCCCATCTTCAGTTTACATTTCGGCTTCGGAATCAGAAGAATGTCTGCTTTCACTTTGAAACTCCCACAGGAGCTATACACCAAGATTGTCGAGCCGCTGTGCCACCGCGACCTTGTTCGTCTGAGCAGCACCTGCAAGTCATGGAGGGCGCATCTTGCGCCCCTCGTTTTCCGCACCATCAGATTCGGCAACGATAAAAAGACCTCCGACTCTGCTCTCGAGGCCGTCAAGAAACACGGCGATCATGTTAGGCGCCTAGAGTTCATCTATGTAGCCGAACCGGAGAGTGTCAAGGATGGCGAGGTGCTACCGCTCCTGAAGTCCCATGCACTGCTGCCAGCCAGTCGTCAGCTCTTGGAAGGATGCGCTACGCCAAAGGCAGATGAAATTTCTTTAAGGCTGGAGTTTGATTTTTCGAAAAAGGGTAGCTACAACGTTTCGAATCATCGTCCCGATTTGATACGCCATATCGAGCATCCGGCTGCAACTATGTATGCGGAGCAGCGCTTCCGATGGCGAGCTGTGCTGAATGAAACCTACGAAGCCACTGCAAAGAACTTGATAGTACGCAAGATTGAGTTGCTTGACATGATGACATTGGCTGCCTCAGTATTCTACACTCGTCACTTTGGCAAGTTGCTTGGTCGCCTCACATCAGCAACTATCATGATCCACGACCCTGATCAGTTTAATGGAGCTCTTGGACTTGGAATGTCTGGATACCGAGAATTTATCTCGAGAATGCCCGAAATCTTCTTTTCTCGCATGCATCAACTAACGTATCTCGAGTTGGCAGCGCCCTGGGGGTACCCTCTAGGCGGCAGAAAACCCGGGGCTATCAGTTTCCCGCTAAGACCCGGTAATTTGCCCTTGCTCCAATCCTTGAAGCTCAATCAAAGCTTCACTTGCCCTGAGCTAGTCGAGTTCATTGCGGACCATGCGAAAACCCTGTCGAGCCTCACTCTTGTGGATTGCGTCTCCGAGTACGCGGCGGCTCAATATAAAGGAAGTCCCAAGCCATCGGAAACTTGGGCGTTCTTCTTTTCTCAGATCACTACGTTTCAGCCTCCAGCACTCGTCGATTTAGTTATTGGATACGAATATAATTTTACCGTGCAGTTATACAGCAAGAACGGCAGGCTTGACTACAACAAGCCGAGAACCTGTCGCATTGAGGCAGGACAACTAGAACAAAGTCTTGTCAAGGTCCCCGAGCAAAAGTTCTTTGCCTATGTGGGATTAAATTACCGGGCGGATACAGTGATCAACAGCGCATTTGTCAATCGAGCACAAGCCACCAAACTCGAGGATTTCTACGAGTACCAGCGATTAATGAGACTTGTCAAAGAGAATGCTCAACGCATTACTCGCGAAAGAAATCAAAGCAGCGCAGTTTAAGGAGGCGAAGGAAATCGAGTGATAGGGGAGCGTGGAATTTGGATCGAGGTAATTGGTTAACAAGAATTTTGGCAGTTTGGGGCGTTTTACTTTTGATCAGTACTGTTTGTGGTTTCTATGTATTGTTTGGATAGCTCTATGAATCTTGGTTTCGCAGGTGCGATTATTCTCTCCGTTTCATCTCTATTACAAGATTAGTCAATTTATCAATCTTGCTGTTCAACTCTCCAATCTGTGCCTCGAGCGCAACACGATCTACCTCTGAGGATCCTTGCTCGACCGCTGTTCTTTCCTGCGAGTGCAGTACCAATCTGCGACGCTTTGCGCGTCTGCGGCCCCTCTCCGGCCTGTCCGCATCGAGACGCGACTCTGCGCGGCGGAAGCCCCCGCCCGGGGCCATTATGGACCCCGACAGCGGCGACAGCCCGTCGGCCGCGCTGCGCCGCGTCAGCATCTCGTAGAGGCGGATGACGGCGACAATGGGCGTGTGCGTAACCTTGAGCAGCCAGATGCGGGCACGGCGAAAGGCATCGTCGCCGCGCAGGACGAGGCGCCAGGGGCGGAATACGAACAGGGCAAGCAGGTTGAAGGGCGGGTAGAAGTGGGTGAGGCGGTTGCTGGTCGAGGCCTCGAGCACGTAGACGCTGTAGACGTAGACGTACTCGACGTGGGCGGCGTCCATGACGCGCGCGAAGCTGTTGGCGAGCAGACCGGCGAGCGAGCCCATGAGCAGAAAGGTGGACATGGTGATGAAGACAATCATGAGCGGCGGGCCAAAGTAGGGGTCAATGTCGTGCATGATGTCGAAGCCGACGTAACTGGAGCCGAAGAAGATTTTGCCCAGGACGCCGGCCATCTGGACGAGGGTAAAGTGGTCGCGGCCGAGGAGGGAAAAGGTGGTGAGGAAGCCGCAGTAGATGATGAGGATGATGACCATGAATTTGATAAAGTCCATGGTCATTTCTTTGAGGCATGGAATGAGGATGCCCCAGGAAGGATTCAGCGAGAGGAGAGAGCACATCCGGGGGACGAGGAAGAGGGCCTCGAGAGCGAGAATGTCAAAGGCCGTGTTGTTGAGGGCGGCGCTTTGCCGTATCACGCCAGTAATTCCTGCATCTGTCAGCATCAACCACCACGAAAAAGCAGGCCTGCATCTAGAGGAGAGACTTACGCAGCACCGCAAACACACAGCCAAGCAGCATCATGATCAAGTCGCACACGTTCCAAATGTCCGTCACGTAAAAGACGGACCCTGCATCCAGCCACTCGCTAAACTCGTCGTAGCAAAACGCCGCGATCCACACCCACAGCACCGCCTCGGTCGCCGTGACGCTCTCGAGCACGCGCTGGATCAGCACCGTGTAATAGAGGTACAGAAAGATGAGGAAGAAGAAGGCCTCGAACGTCTTGAGGTACTTGGGCACGCGAAGGCGCGAGTAGAGGTCCGTCTTGGCCGGGTCGTAGAGGCACGGCCGTTTCGTGGCGCGGACTGACAAGGTGTCCCAGAAGATGATGTCGCCGTGCCAGATGCCCGCGACGATGCGCTGTACGACGCTGCGGCCGAGGAAGCGCTTCGCGCCGGAGACGACGGCCATTTCCAGGCCGTTGAGCGTGCGGAACGTGACCGCCGGGTCCGCGTCGCCGGCGCCGGCAGCTGGCGTCGTCGCGTCGTCTAGGCACAGCGACTGGCGCGATGAGCCCCCGGGTGGGCGGAGACGCATGCCGCTGGGGCTCGTCTTGGCGAGGCGGCGGCGGCGGGGGAGCAGCGGCGCCGACTCGGTGGCGGGATACTGCTGCTGCGCCTCCTCGTCGCGGCCGCGGCCATTACGCGACGGTCGACGAGCGGCGCGCGAGTCGGGAATCTCGCAGAGGCAGAAGCGCATGGCGTCGGCGTCGGACAGCAGCGCGAGGAAGCGCCATGCGACAATCTCGCAGGCCGAGGCGCGGGCCTCGCTGAGGGTCTGGTCCTGCCTCTCGGTGTCGTAGTGCCATTTCAAAGCGCTTTATTTTCCCCATCAGTCGCGTACTTGGGCGTTGACGAAAGCAGAGACGATTGCGACGGAGAAAGGGGGGGCGCTTACAGCAGGGCATTCACAATGAGCGGGTTCTGGCACGTCTCGGCGAGGTGGTTGGCCAGGTCGCGCAGACAGGCGCCCGCGGGCGTCGTGCGGAGCTGCTCAAACGTGCTCGGGAGCTCAATCGCCGAGTCAAAGTATCTGCGCGAGGGCAATTTGTGGTTAGCAATCGGTGCCGTGGTTGGTGTGTTTGGGGGATCAAGGTGGCCGGCCGTTTGCGCCGTCGCCAGCGATGAAGAAAGGGGAAACGCGGGCGTACATGGAGAGTTTCTTGATGACGGACCGAAACTCATCGTCATCGTTTATATCCGGTAAAGGGCACCAGTCGTACGGGGCCGTGTCGACGCTCTCGTCGCGCGCCATTTCGGGTACATGACATGTAAAGGCAGCAGTCATGCTGGCTGGAGTGGAAACCGTCGTCGTAGGTCGCTTGCTGTGGTGCGGGTCAGGAAGCTGTTCGCTGTTTACATGGCCGCGCCCATAACGCTCGTCGCACAGTTGGTTCGGCGATCAGATGGGTCCAAGCGCTGGTAGAAAAAAAAACAACGACATTGAAAATGCACATGATGGAGTTTGTCAGTCGTTGGGAGTCTTGAGACAGGCATGATTGATGAAAGAGTGGCATGAGACATTGTGCCCGATCAGGCTGGCAACGGTGCATTGTCGGTTTGTGTGGCATTGTGTGGCATTGTGTGGCGTCCATCAGCCTTTAGCAGGCGCAGTGCATTAAACGCTTCCATGTACACGTGAAATGATAGGCCTCTTTTGAAGGGCCTGGGTTTGGTATTGTTTTTTTTTCTTTGCACGTCTGTTTTGATACTTCTCATATAAGAATTACCTCGTGGCTGTATTATAGCATTTACAGCTAAAGTAATTTGTGTATGTACACCCACTGTACCAAGCCAAAGCGCTTCCGCATTCATGTTCAACACGACTAGTCTTGTGGTTTCCTTTACAAAGTAAAACATTGCAAAAATTAAACGACAAAACGAGCAACGAAAGTCCTTTTCTTTCTTTCTCCGGGCTTTAGAAATGTTAGAAATGTGCGTTAAATGGCAGCGTCTTATACTACTTATGTAACGGTTCCTGTACCGCCACGCCAACTGCATTAACCAGGATCCCAGCTATGACTTCTCAACTTCAGACCCAGGGTGCAGCAACGGCTTACATGCTCACGACAAAATTGATCGACAAGCAATTGCGCAAAAAGCTTGAGAAAAATCCCCGCCGCACACACTGCCTCGCAAAGCCGGCGAGCGAATCCGACGACGTTGACTTTGGACGCGTACCTGCCAGCCGGAACCCCACTGCAGCCTCACCGGCGACTGCTGAATAGGGCTGGTGAAGACGCAGCTGTCTTATTACAGCCACAGCACAAGCCCGGGTGTGCCCCTTCGTCATTTCTCGGGTTAGAATGTGAAGCAGCCCTATGCTTAGCCATTGTACCGTAGTACATCCTGCGACCTCCAGACGGAGCGTCCAAGTCTCTCTCCGCATAGTGGAGAGGAAGAGTAAATATAGCAATCCACGTTGATCGGTTGAGAATGCGATGCAAAATTATGGACGCATATATAATGACCCAAAAAGGATAGTAGAGGCTTTGGAATGATGGCATTGTGCAACAAGAGCTTCCAAGTACCATGGCAACTTTGACGACAGACATAGCTACACCGACGACGAGCACTGCTGCTTCGCCGAGCTGCACCACGGCCCTGCCGGATAAACATGGAATGTGCCTTTTGATGCGTGCAACTGATATTACAACGATGATCCGAGTTTCAAAGCGAATTTGGCCTTTGCCGCGCTATTTGGCGCGAGTTTCCTGGCGCACGTTGTGCAGGCCATTGTCTACAAAAAGGTACAACCACCAACAACAGCAAGCCTCGGCAACGGGAAAAAATCTGACGTGGAGCGATATAGCGATTCTGCTGGGTGCTCACCATGGGCGCCGCGTGGGAGACGGCAGCGTTTAGCAACCGCACCATGGGAGCCCACGACCAGCAAGAGCGGCAGTATGCGCTCTGGGGCCAGCTTCTCTTCCTGCTGGCGCCGCTGTGGAAGTGCGCACGTGGAATTTGCATCACTACCATCGAGACTCGCGGCTAACCAGGTCCGATCAAATCATAGGAATCAACGCCTTTGCGTACATGACGGTTGCCCGCATGGTCTACTTTGGCCTCCCCGACAAGAAGATTTGGGGCGTCCGCGCCGTCAAGCTGACGGTGCTGTTTGTGTGGCTCGACGTCGGCTGCTTCCTGGTGCAGCTGGGCGGCGGCCTGCTCCTATCCAATCATGACAATGCCAACCTGGCTCCCATCGGGATGAAGGTGTATACGGCGGGCATCGGGCTGCAACTCGGGTTCGTGGTCATTTTTGGGGTCATGACGGGATGGTTCTATCACCGCCTGCGGCAAGTGTCGCAAGGAGGGGGCATGGGCCGCCGGCTGAAAATGTTGACATGGACTATGCTGGCTGTTCTTGTTTTGATCATGGTGAGTTGGCCCTGCAGATGCAACAAGACTTGATGTATACGACGAAGAAAGAAAGGAAACCCCAGGTTTACAATGGCGCCGTGGCTGATGCCAGTGTCCCAATGCCAGGTCCGCGTTATCTTTCGACTGCTAGAGTTTGGGCCCGGAATCGATGCCAGAAATAAGCTCATCACAAACGAGACGTATCCGCTCACGCTGGACGCGATGCCGATGGCGCTCGCGCTGGCGTTGCTCAACGTGATGCATCCCGGGCTGGTGCTGCGGGGTCCGGACGGGGACTTTCCGCGGAGGACGCACGGGGAGAAGAAGGCGATGAGGCAGCGGGCCAAGGAGGATAAGAAGAGAAGAAAGGAGGAGAGAACTGGCAAGTTGTCGTATGCGTACGGCATGGCGAGGTTGGCAGAGGAAGCTGACGGCGATGATGTGGGTGCCAATGCGGGTGCTGGGAGAAGTGTTGGGAGCTGGGAGATGGGGCCGGTGCATGACAGAGTGTAGGCTGTATCTTGATGAGATTTTGTCTTGAATGATGAAGATCGCGAGTTTGACTCTGATTGGGTCATTTTTCGAATCACCTAGGATGGTTGATAGCCCAATCTCATCAATAGGCGGATAAAAAGTTCCCCTTTACACGCTCATAGGCGCGCTTGTAAGCCAGCTAAGTGGTATTGCCAATTCGAGCAGCTTAGCGTCTTCCAAGTTCTTCCGATTCATTTGCACAACGGCGATTTCAACGAGTTCTCTTGTATCCGTCGGCTTGGGGCTTAACTAGCTGTCAACCAAAAATTTAAGATTATCAACCAATTTGTGGCTGGGGGAGTGGCTGGTAGCGCGTGGACGCCGAAGCCGGCCCCCCCATAGTAATTTACACTAAATTAACGCGAGACGTGTCCTTCCCTCTACCTATCTTCCC
>JAEIJG010000274.1:0-35683 GCA_037289395.1 Beauveria scarabaeidicola | reverse complement strand
AAAAAAAAAAAAAAAAAAAAAACCACCGCCTAGATGCACCTCCGACGCCAGAACTGTGAACCTTGCTTGATCCACTCTAATAATGTTTGTTGCCTTGCCGTTTGCGTCTTTACTGCCGCGCGACCAAATGTTGTTGAAGACGAGATGAAAGAAACTGTCCGCTGCGATGGGGCAGTGGAAACGCAGTCAAAGACAGAGAGGGAATAGAAAAGAAAGAAAACCCAGTTTTTTGGTCGCCATAATTTGCCCCCCCCCCCCCAAACCAGCCATTACATGCCTTGCTTGATTCCTAAACGCCACCGAGAACAACATGATTCAGTCCAGGTAAACAGATACAACATGCTTGCTGTGGTTGATCCAAACTGCAGCATGCCTCTCAGAATATTCCCTCGCCTTCCTTTATTAAAACGGTATGCCCGCAGCCCCTCTCCAGGACTCAACATGTAGGGGGGGGCGAGCTTCTTTTGTGTAAAGTACAGCCTGCTGCAGCTTCGGTTTGCCGAGTTGCCGCGCAGAAAAGCGAATACCACGACTAATTGAGGAACCCCTTGCATGCTGCGGTGCCACACAGACATGGGATTCGATCCAAGCTGCCAATCTCGCGTTCGAATTTGTAGTCGTATGTCAGTTCTTCGTCTGCAACAAGTCCAGTTAGCCAATATAGCGTCATGAATTACGTATACCAACTTACTCATGGTAATCTCACGAAGCGCATAAATGACAATACGTTTGCTGCCCTCGACCTTGATAATCTTGGCCGTGCAATTTGGCAAGCAGCTGTGGTTGATGAAGCGTGCGATGCCGCCCTTCTTGGTGGCGTCGATGACCGTGTTCTCGTCGATACGGAACAAATAACTGCTGCCAATGCCGCTCTTGAGGTATCGGTTTTCCCGAATCTCCGAAATCTGTTGACGGACTTCTTCGCCAACGTACTCAATAATCATGTCATCCTTGTGAATGTCTTCCATGGTATACAAGCCCCAGTTGTGAATAGCAGATCTAGCAAACTTGACAGGCTTCTTCCGCTTCTTAAGCTGGTTGAACTTGAATACGTCAGAATCTTGGCCAAGAGTCTTCTTTTGATCGTTCAAGTCCGCGACATATCGGCGATTAGTAGCTCTGTTAGCTCTCGAGTTGCCCTTGGCGATCAACTTGTCTGCTGCAATCTTGGAAGCGTCCACTGAAGTAGCGACAGAGTCTTTGCCATTCTTGACTCGCGCCTCTCGCTCTTCTCGTACCTTTTGCACCTTGATATGATGTGGTAGGTATTTAGATTTCTCCGAGTTGAGGATCTTCTTGACGCCTTCTGTTCGTGCACAGCCTGTAGGATTTGGAACATAATACCCGCCGATAGATATTGGCTTATGCATGGACGAGTGACTCGTATTGAGTTGTCGGATGCGCTGCTTCTGCCAAAGCCAGAGGTCGGCGTTGCCAACGTCGGCCGTCTGAAACTTTCTCCCTAGCTTTGCCATGTCAGGCACGTCTTTAGCGCCGAGATGCAGAAGTTCAAGAGCTGAAATATCAGGCTTGAAGCTGTCCGGTAGGAGCAGCGCTTTGGACACTGGCTCCGTAGAAAACAAACGTTCGTCATATTGCTGTGGTTCCCGCGGTGTTGGGATGGACTTTTTGGGTATACTCTGCGGCTCGGGCGTTTCGTCGTCATCTGCTTTCTGGGACCAATTCTCTGACTCTTCAAAAGCCTGTTTCGCGATGGATGACGTGGGCTTGGTAGACTTCTTCTTGGCTCCTTTGGGGACAATTGATAGCGGCGTTTGCGATCTCGAAAGACTGCTGTCATTATCGTCCGCCACATCAGCTTCCGCGCCGACGTCTTCAGATAGGTCCGTCTTGGCATCGTCCAATCTAACCCCGAAAGCATCTTCGTCCAGCTTCTTCTGGCGTTTCGAAGCAATATCAGCAGCTGAGACAAGCTTCCGCTTCTTGGAGAATGATTTGTCCATCACCGCCAGACTGGCTTCTGTCATGGAATCTTCCTCGCCTGGAGCCCAATTGTCTTCATCCGTGCTCATGCGACTCTGTGGGCGAGATACGCCGCCCTCAGCCTCGGCTGCCGCGAGGGTCTTTGCATCAGTATCATCATCCGACTCGAAATCACTGTCAAAGCTCTTGAGCCGGTGATGTAGAGATCTGAATGCTGGCCGAGAGACAGAGGCTCGTTTCCGCGAAAATGGATCAACAAATGTGCTGCGATATGCTGCTCCCTTGGCTTTGGACTTGCGAATCTTTGGCAATGCCCCAACTTCAAACCTCCCAGTTCTGCGCTCGATAGGATCTGCACGCGAGTTCGGAGTTCCCATTCTCGAAGTATCAAACGCATCTGTCAAGGCGGCTTCGTCTTCTTCCTCAGACACATCGATATTGAGCTGACGACGCTTAGCGGAGTGATTGGCCGGATCAAGAAAATCTGAAAGCGAAGGGGCAGCGACTTGCGTTCGGATGTGACGAATCAAATGTTCCATCATCTCTCGTTGCACAACCTGGACGGCCTCCATGACGGGATCAAAGTTTTTAGCTCGTTGTTTCCTCTCTTCTTCAATGTCGGCTTCATCCTCTCGTCGGCGTCGGTTTGCATCTTCTTCGGCCCTGAGCTGTTCAGCCCGGCGGCTATTGCGCTCAGGGCTGGGGCTTCTTTTACGATCCACAGGCGTTGCAGCTCGCGTTCTAGGCAAGCATAGTTGCATTGACATGTTGTATGTGAAGAACTCTGTATGATTGACAGCCCGAAAGCAACGCTCAGCCTCCATCTTTCCGGTGAAAGAGTTTTTGAAAATGACATAATAGCCAGTTTTGTCAATGCGAATGTCGTCGAAGGCATAGTTTTTCAATCGCTTCTTCATGTGCGGCAGAATGCTTGTAAGTAGGGGAACACTTTGACAATCGATGAAGATGTAGGGTTCGTTCGCAAGTTGGGCAGATATATCTCTCGACTCGAAGTTCGCCGCGCGATTTGCAGACGGAGGAGGCGGGGTTGGTTGTGTTACCGGTGGCTGTAGGGGTCGCGAAGTAACCGGCCCCTTCGGACCTGTTGGTGGTGGCCTCGCAAATGAGACAGGGGTTGGTTTGAGGTCTGCGGACGTCTTTGCAGAAAGTGCAGCCTGCGCTAACTTCTCCCTCTCCAATTTCTCTCGTTCACGGCGTAGATGGTTCTCCAGCATCCTCCGACTTCTTCTACCTTCGGGGTCATAATCAACTTTGACCATTTCCGAGTCCACTTTGATGCCTCGCGCCTGAACGGCTCGCCGCGCCGCGTCAATGGCAGATATTGAAGGTCGGTCGGCTCGCTTGGAGTCACGGTAACGAATGGTAGCAAAGCCCAGGTAGCTACCAGTTTCAGGGTGCATCTTATTGCTGCTCTCAGCGATATCGCCAAATGTGGCGAAGATGGCTGTTACTTTGTTAAAAGGTATCAACGGATTATATCTGGTGACGACAATTTGTGTCGGTGGCCCCGGGCCGATAGAGGTTTTGGGGTCATATGGGTATGGCTTCAGGTTTTCAGGAGCCGGAGAGAAGCGCGATCGCGGTAAGTAGAAGTCGGTATTGATATACCCCAGCCGGCCACCTTTTGCTAGGCGCGGATCTTGGGGCGCGGGTGTATCGTCGAGTCCAAATTCTCTGTAAACAGGTTTCGCGGACTTGCTGACGGCTTTGTTGCGTAAGCGATCGAGTATCGGGTCGTATGTGCATTTTCTCCCCTTGACTGAAGATCCGGGTTCTCGTGCGACCTCACGCTCTGTCCGCAGCATATCGCTAGGCACACAATGAGATCTTGACTCGGCCCCATTTGTAGCCAGCTCCGCCTTGAGAGATATTGACCCCTTATAGAGTGAGGTTGTAGAATTGGAGTGATGAAGAGGTGATGAGACGGCGGGAGCATGTGAGACACGAGGGGTGCCCGAGGTGGGTAATCGGGCCCCAGCATTGCTGAAAAGCGATGAGGAAGAGCTTGCGTGTGAGCTATTAGAGTCGACAGTGCTCGGCATGTCACCAAGCGGAGAGTCATCATCGCCCTGGTGTGTCGGCATCACGCCGCCTCCGTTGGCTTGCGACCGTGAGAGAGCGTCCGATGCATTGTCATGTGTAACGGCACTCGAAGTAGATGATTCGGCACTATCGATGATTTGCCTGATTCTGTCGCGATCACTCCGGCCCTGCGCCTCGGCTCTGACTTTCGGGGCGTTAGGAAAGAATTGCGCGAAGCTCACGCCTGGTGGCGGGCGAGTCATCGTGCCGATGCGCTCCTGCTATCTTTTATGGCGTGCTTCGATCATTATACCGCGGAAAGAGGCGAGACGACCGGGTACAACGGTTGTGTGTGTTGCTTGCAGAAGGACTTTATGATGCGTGCGTGGATGTCCAGTTCACGCGACCGTCTGGGTGGAAAGAAATCCTGTGTGGTAGCGAGGAGCAATCTAGCTTTTCGGCGCGGGCACACGTGGCGCGGAGCAGAAAATTCTGGTATGAAAAATGATTTCTATAGCGACACTGAGTGCGACCACGAGACTTGAGCTTTCAGCCTCAGTTCGGCGGTTTTGCGGTCAGGACGCAGTGACAGGAGTTTGGGAAGATGGAGGTTCGACTTGCGGCACGTCCAGGGATGGCGATTTCATTCTAGGTCTCCCAAGCGCGTGGAAGAACTCCACACCGCACCACGCATCATAAGTGGGCTGCGGATAATCCATTGCCCGACCCGCCCTTGTACCACTTCTTCCCTTCTGCGGCTATTTCCATCTGAGCTGCAGATGAACTCGAAATTACGCGCTGTTCAATATTTGTGCAAACAGGAAAGCCGTCATTAATTATTGTCTGTAACCCACAGGTTCTGCATCGTTTTCAATAACGCATGCCTATCATTAGTCCCCTCTAGAGAGTGGGACGGCCTTGTCCAAACGCCACTCCAATTTATCATGCTACTGTTACAAAAAAGATATCTTCTGCCCTTCAAACATCAAGCTTCAGCTCAAATGTCTCATCATCAGAGTCAATCAGTGGGCCGCTGAGAGTCACGGGCTCCGCATCATCTTCATCGTCATAGAAAATGGAGGTGAACTGTGGACGTTCGGTGCTCTTCAGAGGGCTCTGTTCGCGAGCGCCTAGGCGGGCACGAGCAGGGGTGATTGTGAGATCCCAACCATTGTCCGCAGCTTGACGAGCTGGTAGCCTGGTAAGGCTTTTGCTGGCTTGGTGGTAGGGACGCATCATTGAGGATGCAGTTCTGCCCTTGTTGTAACCAATCGTAGTACGCGAGGCTGCTTCTCCTGTTGTTGTGCCCAAGGGCTCTACCGCGGATGGCTTGACCAGTCTGGGCTGAGCTAAAGGCTTTTTTGAAAACATGCCTCGTGATGAAAGAGCGCCCTCGGTTCTGTCCGAGTGAATGGCCAACGCTGAGGCTGCCCTGCGAGAGCTAATTGTGTGCATCTTCCGATCATTAGGGGCAGGCACCTTCTCTCCTCGGACTTCAGCTCTGAAGCCAGGATTTCTGGGCGCCATATTTGCGGGAAATGCAGATTTGCATTCCTGCGCATCAGGTACGCCCCAATCGAGAGCCTCGAATTCGCGATCATTCTGTTCAACAGCCTTGTCCAGCGCTGATTTCATCTCATCGTCAAACGCTTTGTCAAGCCGTGAAATGCCATCATCGTCAATGGGATTGTAGAAATTCTCGTAGTATCCCTTCAGCAGATACTCCTTTTTGAGGCCTCGGAATGTCAGACCTCCTTCGGGAAGCACGTCTGATTGGTAGGGCAAGGGAGTCGGGGCGGGAGGGGCATATTCCGGCTCTTCATCTGGGTTTACATCTCTCTTATCGGTCTGGACTTCAAACTTGGGAGCAAGTGCTTCCGCTTGCCGTAATTGGGGTCGTTGACTGCCAGGCTTCATCTGAGAAGCTTGGGCTTTCTCTTTCGCGGTCACGGACTGGCTCGGCCGTGCCTTTGCATTCGTAGTTTTATTGCCAAGAGGAGCTCTGGATTGATTCCCTGCTTGGACATCAGTATTTATTGATGAATGAATAGACAAGGAGCCGCACCTAACGGAGTGGCTAAAGCACGCTTCTGCCCAGCCGGCTTCGCCGCGAGTCTGCCATTCGCCGAATTTTTGACAGTTCCAGCAAGTGCATTTTTGCCTGTGAAAGGAGCCGGCGCATTCTCATCGTTTCTGGCCAATCGGCCCAAGGGAGTTTTTGGATACCGCGGCCCTGGCGTCTTGGGTTGTTGTTTGGCTGGAACCTGGTGCGCATGCACCAGGTTTTCTTGATCTCGATGTGCCGCGAGCATCGCGTTCGGAGGGAAGACAGTGTTTCAATGCGAGTTCTGGGCGTGGTAATCGAAAAGCTGAATACGAATAGTTGTGCAACTTGTTGACAATGACTGATTAATGAACGATAGGGGAGTGTGAACAAACGATTGATTGCCTAATGCCCAAGGTATTGACAAAGATGATCCGTGCGCCTGTTGTCTGGGCAACAAAGCCGGCTGTGGCGCGTGTACCACTGCAGCCACAGGGCGTGCGGGCACAGGTCTAGCTGTTGCTTGTGCACAAGGCGTCTTGGAGGGGCAATTATCCCTACCCCACCCCTTTTCCCTGCTTCCAACTCCGCCTGTTCAAACAACGCGATCAATCTGTCACGGTAATATAATTTGCTTGCAAGCCTCATCAACAAGAGTCGACAAATAATCAGAAATACACAATGGATCGCATCAAGGAGGTAAGTTTGGCCAAATCTGCTATACTCATAGTCGATGCCGCTAGCGTGGGGAGATGCAGCGGTCAGTGGCTGACGAAGCTTTGCATAGAAAATGAACCAGCTTCGCCTGGAGGCTGATGAGGCCGTTGGCAAGGTCGAAGAGCTCCAGGCAAAGGTCAAGACACTAGAGCAAGAGAATTTGTCCAAGGAGCAGGACATCACCTCGCTTCAGCACAAGAATAACCTTCTTGAGACTGAGGTCGAGAAGCTCGAGACTGCTATCAAGGACTTCAAGAAGGCTGCCGACGAAGGCCAACAACACGGAACCCAGAACGAAACCCTGCAGAGACGACTCCAGCTCCTGGAAGAAGAAGCCGAGAGTGCCGATAAGACGCTGCGAGACGCCAACGAAAAGTATGTAGTACAATGCTCGCGCCGTGGAACACTTGGGTTCCGTAAGCTGAGTTGCCTTGGCTAACATGATGGATTTTAGGCTCCGCCAGACCGACGTCAAGGCCGGCCACTTTGAGCGCAAAGTGCAAGCCCTCGAGAACGAGCGTGATCAGTGGGAGCAGAAGTACGAGGAGATGGCCAAGAAGCACACTAGCTTGCAGAAGGAGCTGGAGGAGCTCCAGGTCGAGATTGGCAACATCTAAACCGCACAACCAGTTTGGTGCAAGATTGCGGTTCCTTGTACATGCGTTTTTGGTGTCGCTCGGTTCACATACAATCCATTACGTGGATTTTGCGCTGCAAGTGAATTATTGCGGATTCGACAGGTTGCATGGCGACATACTAGAGGTCTCGTAGTAATTGAGCCTGCTCTTTCTTTGAGTATATAGCATCAGCCCAGTTCCTTCATATCCACATCATACCCGCCGTTTGGCCTTGTTTCTCGCTCTTTGTTTCCGGTTTTCGAAATCTCTTTCCGGTTTTGTTTCGTAGCGAAATTGCTTCTTTTTCGGCTTAGTTGCCTTTCGGTTCTTGGGGTTCTCTTCCATTTCTCCCCCCTGTTCAGGCCCCCCGTTTTCTTTTTGCTTGCTCTCGTCGTCTTCGCCAGGTAGTTCTGGTTTTGACAGGCCGTCGCGAGACACTGATACAGTCTCGACCGTCACAGTTGTATACCGATCTTCGTCTATGTACTCCTCCTCGTGGTCGACAATGTCCAGCTCGGGCTTATCGGGGAACCCATCCCATTCCGTGTCATGCCCAATGTCAGACTGATTATGGTCCTCGGCCCCCGCGGCATTGGATGCTTTCAACATCTCGTTGACCTGACGAACGTGGTCTTCCATTTCTTGGCGTCGCTCGTCTCGGACCTAGGTAGCGCAACAGGTCAATAATGCTGAAAAAAGTGAGAAAAAAAAATCCCAATTAACGGCAATGCGTACCTGTTTGCGAGTATCCAATTTCTCTTGTCGCGCTCGCTTTGCTGCTACCTCCTGTGCATGTTTTATGCGCTGCTGCTTTCTCTTCTGAAAGCCAGTCAGGTATTCTTGGCGGGCGTCATTGTCGAATTTTACTTCTTCCACTTCTGAACTGTTTTTCCGCTTCTTATTGAGAGGCGGGAGAATGCTTTTCTTTATTCGTGGTTTCGCAAACATAATGCTTGGTTTGTTGGCTATGTTTGAAGTTCAAGTTGGATTGTTATGCGACGCCCATCCAAAAATTATTTTGCTGCTGTCTGTCTGGACCGTCACTGGCCGCCGGGTGCCCACCTAGGTGTGCCACTAACGGGGAGTTGCACCAAATATGGTGATTACATAACCCCCTGTTCCAGCTTGCCCATGCATCATCCATGCACAGTTGCTAACGCCCAGTTGAGCGACTGGGCTTCGGATACAGCAACTTTAGCAATATCTACCCGCAATGCGTCTGCAGACACTTCTCGGGTCGCTCACGCTCTGCGGAGCTGCTGTGGCCTTTTCAGATGCCACGCCCTGGATTCTCTACTCTACTGCATCGTATGTGATGCACCCTGTGCTCCCTCGTTGACGCGGCTCTAACGAGTACACCAACCTAGCTTTCCTTTGACGGATTCGAAACAGCTTCAGACGAGCTCCGACGTCTTGAAAACCACCAAAGACATTCTCTCGAGATGCCCGACCAAGCACTATATTTTCGCGACTCAGCCTGGGATGACTGCCTCCGATCTCCAACGCAATGAAGGCTCGCTTATGCCATCGCTCCATCAGTCGGTAACTTTGGACAACCGAGTCCAAGGAAAATACATCATCTCGGAGGTCATTGGTGATATCAGGGACGGCAATCTTGTCAATTTTGTCAAGACTGCCTGCTCGCAGTATGGGAAACAGGCTGTTGTTGAGCAGCTCTCATTAGGCCAGCTGCCTCTAGAAAACAGGGCCGACGCCCTCCTTGTTAACGGTGCGAGTAATGAAGAGATCTTCTCCGAAACAAGCTAATCATTCACCAGATCGCATCCTTGGCGAACGCATCAGCAAAGACAACGGCCGCGATAGCTTCACGGTTCTATTCTACGCCACACGCCCGGAACCCGCATACGAGGCGCAGTTCGACGAGGCTATTCATATGGACTTGCGCAGAGCTACAGATAACAAGAATTCGTCCGCCGGAAAGGACAACAGACCTCTATTTGAAAAATACCAATTTTTCACACCAGGTGCTTAATTCTATGCCGTCAGCCTATGGCTCAAGTTTCTAATGGCGGCAATAGGTATCTTCATGGGCATCATCGCAACGATTCTGCTTTTCAGTATTCTTACTGTCGGGATCAAGACCCTTGGAAGCCTCGAGGTATCGTATGGTGCGTTTGAGAAGGAAATGGGACCAGCTTCACAGAAGAAACAGCAGTAACGGCACGTAATTGTGCACCTAGTCACACTGCAACGGATGTCGGGTTTATCAGGCGCCCTGTATATTACAAAGTTTGCATTGGGATTTGCAGCTTCTGGGTTAATGTCAGCACACTTTAAATGAGAGAATGCATGGAATTTCATGTGCAGCTGATGGCCCTACATTGAGTATCTGTAAAAACAGCCTTGTTCATTTGCTCGACGGTAATAAAAATCCACTCCCAGCAGACCATCCCATAGTCCGTTTTTGTGTAAATCCAATCCAACGCCAGGACACCCAGTATCGAAATACTTTATGCAAACGTCTCACCCCCACATGTCACGACACATCCATGTGACGGCTCGTCGAGTTGGTGAAGACTCAAACTAGGTGGCTTGGGAGCAGAAAGTTGGCAATGCCTTCCTTGATCGCATACTCGTGCCCGCAGTTGCCGCAGACAAGCTTGCCTTCGGAAATCTGCGTCTCGAGCAACAGGTGGTGCAGATCCTTCAGAGTCTTTTCGTCTGCTTGCAGCTCCTCGGCCGTAGGGGCTTGCTCTGGAAGTTGAGGGAATCCGAGCTGTCAGGAAAAAGGTGAAAAGGTTTTTACGTTAGCCAAAAAAGAGTGCAGAAGACGTGTTGAACGAGGAGGGCAGGCGGGGGACGAAGAAGACATCTTTTGGGCGGCTAGTCCATGGGAGGTGTAATTCCGCGCCCTCTTCGTATCGAAAATGATGAAATGCTCAGATATCCATACCTCTGATGAAGTTGTGCGGAGAGCCGCCCAGTCCAGTCTAGGGAGAACATTGATGAGCATGGCCGGGTTCAGCTCAATCTCATCCTGAACAAGTTCGGCGTCCTTAGGATGCAGCGGAAAAGACTCCGAGGTGGCCTTGCAGGCCTTGGCGGCGCAGTTGACGAAATTAAGACTGAGAATCTTCATTTCGAGAATGTATGATTTCACAGCACAGGTAGACTTTTCTTTCTCTCTTTCAAGCAGACTGGGTTTTGAAGACGATGTACGACTACTGAACAATCTCGTTTACACCCAGCTTACAACTTTTTTTTAGGCAGCTTAGTTTTTTGGCCTGGAGCACCACGTGACAATATTGCGCCAACACCATGCGCCCACCGAGAGCATCCGGATTACGCTATTTATGAGATGGAACAAGTCTCAGGTAAAGGGGCTTTATTTTTGATTTTAGACTGTATCTTAAACAAGAGATTTTTCGTGCACAACGACCTTCTTCTTTGATGCATAGCGAACCAAGACGACGCCCAAAGCCACGCCGACAAAGACCAGCCACATCATCGCCGAGGAAGAGCGTCCGTTGGTGTGTAATACCGGCCCTTCTAGCTGGGGTGTCGCGATGGGTTCGGTTTGTTCTGGATTGCGAAACAAGCATCAATCAGCTTGCGGAACCACACAAGAAGAGGGCGAGAACGGTGCTGGGCATGCGTGCGGGCGCGGGCATTTAGAGCTCAACGTGAATACCTTCGGCAGGGACCTCCAGCTCGCCACTCTTGGTAATCTTGACAGTCTCCACGGGCTTGTCGCCGGGAGCCATCTTGCTGTTCTGGATCTTGTCAACAATGTCGTAGCCCTCGAGGACTTCGCCAAAGACGACGTGGCGGCCGTCCAGCCAGCTAGCGCGCGCGCTCTTGTTAGCAGTCGGTAGCTTGATTGGGGAGCGCAGCTGGGCTACTTACGAGGTGATGACAGTGGTGATGAAGAATTGGGAACCGTTGGTGTCGGGTCCGGCGTTGGCCATGGAAAGAAGACCCTTCTTGGTGTGCTTGAGCTTGAAGTTCTCATCCTTGAACTTGTTGCCGTAGACTATGTCATGTTAGCCAATTGACCCGCGCGTGTCGAGCAAGGTCTGGCGGTGATTGCATACTGGACTTGCCACCGGTGCCGTCGCCCTTGGTGAAGTCGCCGCCCTGGATCATAAAGTCCTTGATGACGCGGTGGAAAGTAGATCCCTCGTAGCCAAAGCCCTTTTCGCCGGTGGCGAGGGCACGGAAGTTCTCGGCGGTCTCGGGGACGGTCTTGCCGTAGAGGCCAAACGTGACGCGACCGAGATTCTCGTCGCCCTGCTCAATGTCAAAGTAGACCTTGTGGGTGATCTTGGGGCCCTTGGCGGCAGCGGCGGTCTGGGAGAAGAGGACCAGGCCAACGGCGAGGAGCAGCATGGCCGAAGCCATGAAGCGACGGAAGTTGAACATTTTGGAGGGCCTTTTCGACAGCAATGTATGATGAAGAAAGAAAAGAAAAGAAAAGAAAGAAAAGAAAACAGGAACAGATGGCGAATTGGAGGAGGACACCTGTACGAGATTCCGCGATCCGCACTAATAAGCCGCTAAGAATGTCAGAGTTTCCCCCGCCACAGCACAACTTGTTCCATCACTTGTTTCAGGCCCACCAGCTCCTTGTCCAAACGCTGCTAAGTAAGCCATTGAGACTTTTCTGCCCACGGTTTACCCGACTCGAAGCCTGGATCGGAATCACCAGGCCAGCGACTTTTGCGACAGGAGAAATATCACTTGACTGTGTAGGCATTGCATTACAGCCACCATGGTATGCATATATTTTCAATTCTAGCGTTACACGCAGTCATACTTACTGGTTTCCCATAGGTGTTCGTTCTGGGCATCAACTTTGCAGAGACCAGATTGGTCAAGGTACGCGGCTCCTGAAATATCCGTGAGGAAAGCGAAACGCGACGGCTGCTTTATACTGATTCACCCTGCAGAAAGCACTAGAGTCCTTCTACGGCCTCGGACCTCTACTATCGGAACGCATCATGGCCAAATATTCGATACACAAACTCGCAACAATGGGCTCATTGGCCCCGAGAACTGTCACCTCGCTGACGGCTGAGCTGGGCCAGATGCCCATCGAGAGCGATGCGCGAAAAACACTGCAGGATAACATCAAGAGATTAAAAGATATGGGCGCATACAGAGGCCGTCGACACGCTATGGGCCTACCGGTACGAGGTCAACGAACGAGAAATCAGAATGCGACGCCAAACAAGCTCAACCGCGTCAACCGAAAGGCCTGAGAAGAGCCCACATCATTGGCACAATACCGCAAAAAAAGAAGTCGATACTCGTGTTTAGATTGCTGTACTTTTATAACCATGGATCTGCGCATTTGAGGGCCTTGATTTCGAAACCGGCCGTACCGAGGTCACGACCGTGTACAAATAAATATCATGCATCACGATGCAACACCAGCCCACCTCGGGGAGCTGAAATAGAAGAAGCAAAATTATCATCTCCATCTATCTTGGTGCATATGTTTGATGGCTCTTGTAACATCACAACTCATCCTCCAGGGCTGGAACACCAGCAGCTTGCAGCTCCGCAGCGACGGCGTCAACCCCAGCCCATACGCGCAGGAGGTTGCCGCCGACGATTTTTGCCACATCTGAATCGCTGACGCCGTTTCTGAGCAACTCGACAACAAGGTCGGGATACTGGCTCACATCAGCGAGACCTTCTGGGACCGTCGAAATACCGTCAAAGTCTGTTCCGATGCCGACATGTTCAAAACCAATGAGATTGCCGATATGCAGGATGTGACGTGCTACTTGCTGTACTGTAGCCTCCTCCGGGACCGGATCGGGAATGCCATTCTCATTGCCATTGTCGATGCAGGAGATGAACTCAGGCGCAATGTTGACCATGACCAATGAGTTGTGTTTCTTGACGAGCTGCAGGATCTCATCGTTTACGTTTCTCGGGTGTGGGCAAATGCTGTACGCTGAGCTGTGTGAGTGGATGACGGGAGCTTTGGACCCTTCCCAAGCCTCGTTTCCGCCCAATACATCCCGCATGGTGTCGTCGCTTGGGGTAGTCAGCCGAGTGCGATGGGGCACGGGGATAAGGTGACAACAACTTACCTAACATGAGCAAGGTCGACTATCATGCCTATTCTGTTCATTTCATGAATAAGCTTGCGTCCAATGGGACTGAGACCATGCCACTTGGGCTCCGCCTTTCTAGCAGGCCTTTCCAGGATCGCAGCATCAGCGAACTTGTTGTGGCAGTTGTGGGTGAGGGTAGCATAGCGAGCGCCGAGGCTATGGAAGAGCCTCAAATTAGACACCTTGTTTCCGATTTGATGCAGGCCTTCGACACCGAGGGGTGAGATGAGCTTGCCCTGCTTGAAGGCGGCCAATGCGGTCTTGCTGTCAACCGTTTGGGAGAAATCGTGGGGATAGAGTTTCTGCAGCCTGTTGATGACGTCAATTTGATCGAGTGTATACTGGACACCTGTATTGTGGTTAGCCTAGGAAGTTTGTAGCTCGAGGAGGATGACGCATTGCGTACTCGCGGCGTAGTTTTCGTCGGAGAAGTCATCGCCATCTTCGGGGCAGGGCGCATAGACGCTCCAAAATGCACCGCCCGAGGCACCTTGTCGCAAACGATGTAAATCTACATGACCCAGCAGAGTGCCATTCTCAAAAGCCTCCTTGAACTCGGCATCCTCGATGCGGTTGCCGTAGCGTCCACGAAGCAGGATTGGGAAATCAACATGTCCGTCTACAGACAATGGTAAGCATTGACTCATTGGCGCAATTGGTTACAAAGCACAGGGAATTTACCTATCAGTGGTGTTGCAGACAGAATACAACGTGCCTTGTCATCCAATGCGCTGAGCCCGGAACAGTCGTGCGCCCTATGACTGCCTGCACATGGTTTGCTGATGAGGTGAGTCCATCCCCCAAGAGCCTTGGTGATGATGGCCGCCGTCGCAGCAAATACGATCAGAGCCTTTATCACCGAAGACTTGTGTGGCCTGCTAGGGACAGTCCGCTTATCGTTGCCGAGCTTGTCGCCGACGTTGATTGGCAGAGGCGGCATGTTTGGGGTAAATGGTATGACAGTGGTGGCAGCGATCAAACAAGTAGGGGGTGTGAACGGACACTCGGAGTAGAGTCACGTCAGGACAGCTTCAATCAGTAGCCGGTGCAAGAGACGGACCTCAGTCTGAGTATACAAAGTTGTTGTATTGTGATTTGGGGTATTGTGGTATGGCGAATGGTGCTGTGCGATTGTGTGATTGTGTGATGTCTACTCCGCAATGTGAGTACTGGGCGGTGGATGTAGGCGGGTAAATGGAGAGGGGCAAAGGGGTACCTTGAGATGATGTTGAAACAGCGACTGACCAAAGTAGGTATAAATATAGGTTGCTGGGTGGAAAATGCCCAAGCAAGCACCTCGTTGCTCTCATGCACTGTAACAGGATGCTCATAGCCGGAGCCAGTGTTGGTGACAGCTGCCCCCACAGCACGTCACTGCTTCCGACAGCCGTCCGGGACAAAGGTCATGGAGCTATTCCGCCCAATGCATGGCGCATCGTGTCGTGGTGGCTCAACAATAAGCATGGTATTGAATCTAGCTTGAGCCCCTTTTTTGCCTACCCACAGCCTTGGTTGCTATAGGTTGAGTTTGGACGGATACGAACAGCTGCCAGTGCTGATGGAGGATCTGCAAGGCGGTTAGCGCCCCTAATAAATACGTGCCTAACTACCTATAATTTAGCCGGGCAGTAACTAGTTAAGTAAGGTACCTAACTAGTAGCAACCTTGGGGGTGCCTGGGAGGCAACCACGAGGGCTCCAAGGAGTCCATCGAGACGAGCAACAAGGCACCCACCCAACCACCCAACTACTGGTAGCTGAAAGCCCCCAAGTGGAATACTGAATATTTACTACCTTAAATTATAAACTTTTGCGGGCAGGCAAGACGAGCCACCAAGTTGGCCAGACCCGTTGGCCTGTTTTTGGGGGGAAAAAAGCAAAGGGCCCTTCACCGCGCCAGCAGCCACAGCGCTTGAGACGCTTACCGTTCTCCCGAGCTCCCCCATCTGTCATACACACATCTACCTGGACTTCTTTCCGTGTTCCCCTACCTACTGGATCTCACGCCTCTCAATCATCCTCAATTACCCAACGTCTCTCACAGTCTCGCGCTTTACTCGGTTCCCCTCTCCACTGCTCTGTGTGGCCGGCCGCTACTCATTTTACGACTGCAAACTCCCCGTCGCGCCGCCCCCTCCACTTCGACAGCTCGGTAACCAACCCAAGACACGCGCGTAATTGTCTGCTAGCTCTGCGCAAACAGCACCGTCTTCCTGCTCACTGCCTACACTTGTTGCACTTTCGCCGCGATTCTCTGCTCAAGTCGTTCAAGATGCCGGGGTTCGCCGACTCCTTCTGGTCCAACGACTATGCTGGGGGTATGCTACCCCAATGCGTCCTGACCCGGACCACTGCTAATTCTACCTACAGGGCTCGGTGTCTTGTTTGGAAAGCTCCAGCAAGGTGTCATGGAAGACCGACAGATCTTGACTCTTGCGCGACTACGAGCTGAAGCCGAAGACGTTTACGGCCAGCGCCTGGCAGACATTGCCCCAGCCGCTGACCGCGTCTCTGGTGGCTTCTCCCGAGATGATGGCGCTACTGTCCGCAAGGTATGCCATTCGATATATTGCACATTCAAACTCCCATGGCTTTTTTCCATACTAATATACGACCTCCATCAGGCCTATGACGGCATGCGAACTGAAATGCAGGAGGCTGCCAAAAGCCACCAGCGCATTGCCCAAAATATTCGCGATCTCGTTCTTCACCCCTTCGCTCGTTGGTGCGAGGCTCACGAAGCTCGCATCCAGGACTCGCAAGACGATCTACAAGCCCGTACGAAAGCCCACGACCGACAGGCCGAAACCGTTAAGAAACTGCGCTCCAACTATTTCAACAAGTGCCGCCTAGTCGAAGATCTCGAGGAAGAGAACAAACTTGCTTTCCAGGAGCCCGAGTCAAGCCCTAAAAACGCTTCACAAATTCCGGAAATCAAAGTCCAGCCCCACAAAGAAGAGGAGAGTCGTGATAGCGACGACGTCTTTGAGATTGGCGACGAAATCTACCAACCCGATCAGCTTAAAACGATTCTCTCCAACATGCTCTCGAATATCAAGATGGGAGAGACCAAGGTGCCCATTCTAGGCACCTATCTCAACACTTCAGCTGGCTCTGATATTGTCGAGTACCTCCAACGCACCATGGCCACGAGCAGTATGAGCTATGCCGAGCGCATTGGTCAAGACCTCATTTCCAACGGCTTGCTTCGTCTGATTGGAAACGTCGGCAGCACCTTTGCCAATAGCTCCAGAATGTTTTACCAGTGGCGTCCAAAGGCATTTCGTTTAGCTGGCGTCCCAGAGAAGAAACAGAC
This sequence comes from Beauveria scarabaeidicola, assembly GCA_037289395.1. Lineage (NCBI taxonomy): Eukaryota > Fungi > Ascomycota > Sordariomycetes > Hypocreales > Cordycipitaceae > Beauveria > Beauveria scarabaeidicola. Next base: position 18,914 of record JAEIJG010000274.1, on the reverse strand, counting down.
ACTCAGCCGCACCTTTTCTATGCCCATTTCAGAGTCGAGCGACTCTCCCGTCGTCGGAACTGTCACCGAATACCTCGCAAATTGGAACGTTCTCAACAATTCTCACCCCAACGAGACCCCTGCCCAGCGACTGCAGAGAGAAGCGAGAGAATCCGACGAGAAATACAAGTCTGCCGTCAACAAACTGGATCAGCTCAGATGCGATCTCGAACAATCAATCTTCATTCACCTCAAGTTTCTCGAGCAGTGTGAGCTGGATCGCCTCAAAGCCATCAAGACTGTCATTCTCGACTTCTCAGGCACCATCAGCAACGTCATTCCTAGCCTGCAATCCACAGTTGACAAGATGATGTTGTTCCAAGAGACTGTCCAGCCTTTGGGAGACTTACGATACCTCTTGGAAACCTATCGCACTGGTGGCTTTGTGCCTCGAGTTGCTGTTTATGAAAATTATTACAACAAGGTTGATGACCAGATTTTTGGCGTAGATCTCGAGGCCCGCGCACGTGCTGATAGGAAACGCGTCCCCGTCATTGTGACTGCCATCTTGACCTACCTCGACCACCACTATCCCGATCTTGAGGGCGATGAGGCCAGACGAGGCGTTTGGCTCGTTGATGTTCCCTTGGCGCAGACGCATCGTCTTCGGGCGAAGATCAACAACGATGCTACAGTCTCCCAGGAAGTGTTCAGTGACTTTGATATACCCACTGTCGCTAGTCTGCTAAAGCTCTACCTCCTCGAACTTCCTGGTAAGTACCTGTCCTCGTAACCTGCCGGTCAAATTTGGATACAGACTAATCATTATAGACTCTCTTGTATCTACTCATGTCTATGAGATTGTACGCACCATTTACATGACACCCGCCGCTGAGGGCACTGACGCATCGCGCATCGCTGTTTTGCAACAAACGCTGTCCCAACTCAGACTGTCCAACATTGCAACTCTTGACGCCTGCATGAACCACTTTACCCGGCTGATTGACTTGACTTCCGCTGATGATGCATATGTCACTTCACTTGCTGCTACTTTGTCGCGCTGCATCCTCCGCCCACGCGTCGAGACATCGCTCACCATGGAAGAGAAGCATGCCGTCAGGCTGGTTCGTGACCTGTTTGCGCACAAGGATGCCATCTTTAGCGAACTGAAGCGCATGTCGACGCTGAATCATTCTTCCTCGGTCGGAAGCAACCGGCCTCGCGCTATCAGTACAAACGAGAGCAACCGCAAGGCCCTGATGGAGGAGCGAAACAGAGCCTTGCTGGAAAAGGCCTCGGCGACCCGCGGCCGCGCTACCAGCCCTGCTCCCGGGGCGCGACACCGCCGTGATCGTAGCAGCGGGGGAGCCGAGACCCGTTTCCCCATTCAGACCAGCCCGACCGCGAACAACGAGAGACACAGAAGCAGCCTGGGCAGCCATCTCGCTGGCTCTGTGAACCGCCACAGCCTAGAGGTCCCCGCAGAGGGAACCTCGACGCCGCCTGAACCCGTCAACAGCGGGATCGCGGACGAGGCCGGCGACCGCGAACGCACCGATAGCTTGACCAAGGGAACCCCGACGAGGTTTGTCGGCGGCCGCCGCGTGCCCAACTCGCCTCCAGTCGAGGACGGTGTTCGCGGAGTGACGCTCGAGGATAAGCCCATGGATGACTAACGTCACTATTCTCTTTGAGTTTTTGTAAAATGCGCTGGATATCCTACTTGCCCCTTCTTCCTCTCCCTCTTGGAGTGCGTCGCTGGCTTCGAGGGAAGAAGGAAATGGATATAAACAACAGCTCCCAGCCTATATTCCTGTATTGCTGTATCATCATCATTGGGGAAAACGAGGAGACGAAGCTACGTTGGCAAGATTTTAACATGGAAGCGAAAGGACTGAAAATCTCTTTTCTTTTGCTTTTTTTTTTCGTTCTTAATATCTAAACAGAAGACACAATATATACATGCACGATACATCAGCATCCTTTTTCATACTGTGACAACTCTCACCTGCATGTAAATATTTATACCAGAGGATCGGGCGCCTCAAAAGACGGCGCCGATTGGCAAAACTTTCTATTCTCAATTTGGTCGGCGTTTTGATATAAGCATCAGATCCCGTGGTCTAGTTGGTTATGGCATCTCGTTAACACCGAGAAGGTCCCCGGTTCAAGCCCGGGCGGGATCACACTTTTTTGTCGTTTAGACTAATTCACTGCTTAACTTTTTTTTTTTCTTTATGGTTACATTCTGCATTTTTTTTGCCATTTTTTAATTCCACGAATCTCTGGGGTTTTCAGAATTCACATTTTTATATCAACGAGAGGGTCCTTGGAGTAGGTAGGGTGGTAATACTACACACGCGGGTGCGTAAACATTGGGTTCTGTGTCGTGTGAGTGGCAGGGTGAAAAACGGTCTCATTTTTTTTTCATGTATATGTATCCCCGTTCTATAAATGCTACCAAACACAAACGCAAAAACGGAACCGAGTCCATGACCGAGCAAGTCCCATTTTATGCATCGCCCGTTTCTGCCTCAGTAGCGGCCGCAGGTGTCGTCGTCTTCTTCTTCTTCTTTGTCTTCTTTGGCGCAACCACACCCACCTCAACCTCGTCAGCGTCCTGCGCCTCCTCGGGAGCCACCTTGGTGACCTTTGTCTTCTTCTTCTGCACCACCGTCTCCACACCGGGCGCCGCCGCCGCCGCCGCCGCCTCGTCATCGTCCAGCTTGGGAGTTGTCGTCTTCTTCTTCTTTTTCTTCTTCTTGACCACGGCACCCTCGGCGTCGACGCCCTGCGCGACCTGGATGCGCTCATTGGCGCGCTGCATCTCCAGACGCAGCCGCTCCACCTCCCGCATCGCCTGCTGCATCTCGGCCTCCTCGCGCTGCTGCTGCTCGTGGTCGAAGCCGCCCTTGGGTTCGCCCTCGAGGCTAAAGGAGCCAATGGTGCTCGAGTCCACCTGCAGAAGGGACTGCTTCTTGGGCTTCCTGGTCCGGCCCCGGGCCGCCACTGAGTCCGAGTTGTTTTCTGAGTCGTAGTTTCGGGGCGAGCCGTCGCCGCCGTGCAGGGTCTCGTCTGCGGCAATCACGACGCGTTGCCGTGGTTTGGCTGGCGAGCGCTGTGTCTTCATCGTCGGCGCCGGTGTATTCAGCTTATCTAGGTCGAGCTGCATGACGGGAATCGCATCAATGTCGAGATCCGGTCCGTTGCTATTTTGGAGAATGTTGTGAATAGAGTTTGAGGTTTGCGGTACCCTGTCACTGCCGATATAGAAGGGATCGTCCTTGTTTCTCTCTATTCTGTCCGCTTTCCGTCGGGCAACAATGTCGGCGTCCAGGTAGCTATCCTCAGAGGGCTGTTGGTAAGATGCGCCGATATTCTCGTCCGGCTCGGCAAGAAGGCTAATGGCAGGAGCAGAGGACGAAACACTCGTGGGCGCTGGCTTTTGGTGATAATAAACCTCAAACTCATCTGAGTCGTCGGTATCGAGGGTAACAATGTCGGCCCTGGCTAGGAGATGATTGAGATTTGAGTGAATTGGCTCATCCAGATCAAGTCCGTCAGGTATCGGCACATTTAATTGAGCACCAGCCGCGACAGAGTTTAGCTCGCCACCATTGAATAGCGACGGTATTGCTTGTGTCAGTAGAAGAGGGGGGTCTTGTGGCTCTTCATCTGTAGACGCAGGCTGGCCGGACGCCGCTTCAGCTGTGAGTTTCAGCAGTTCCGTGAACTCGACAGCACGCTCCTGGACCTCGAGGCTGGGATTCAATGTGAGTGGCTCCATAGAGTGTAGTATGCGAGCCAACAGCAACGACGTCCTCGACTTTCTTTCGGCAGTCCACGACTCTGATTCGCTTCCCGTCAGAGACGCAAAGACCTTGGCGATTGCATGTATCACAACAGCTGCAACGTCGGGCTTAGCGGTCCGTGTCGTGAGTTGTATCAGTGCATTGATTGTGTCATCTGGCGTAGACAGCATATCGGAGTATTCGCCCAGTAGCCAAGCGACCGACTTGAGCGCCTCACATGTGATGGAGTGTCCAGCTGGAGTGTCCACCAGCAGCTGCGACAGGATGCTCTCTGAAGCGCGTAGAATAGAGTGGCGCATAGCTCGGACTTTGACGGCAACATTTCGTAGTTCGTTTCCAATCTTCTCCGATACGCTAGCAGCAGATCGCTTGTTTGCAGCAGCCTCGGCATCGCCATCAGCTGATCTTGACGCCGGTGTCATACGAACAAGTTGGGTCAGAACATCGATATACCAATCAAAGTCGGCAATGTTGGCGTAATTGTCTTTGGAAGACATGAATAGAACTCTTCCGATAACATCAATCCTGTAATCGTCGGGAATTGACATTGCAGTTTTATTGGACACCGCACTAGTGGCCTGTTGCGAATCCTCATCAGATTCCCCTGACGCATCTGTCGAATCCAAACCCGCGTCAAGCTTTCCTTTAGCGTATGTGGCAGCCTTGAGCTGTTTCATTAGTCGACTGACAATAGTAACCAAGTTGTCGCTCGTAACCATGCCCTGGACGAGGTCGAGAGCCTGGATACGGATCGTGATATCTGGACTGTCAATGCACTCGAGGATGACATCTTCTTGCTGGGACACAAGGTAAGGGTGAGTAAGGACAATCTTGTTGAATGCCAAGAGGGCAACGTATTTCACTGTCTTGCGGTCAGAGCGTGCCAACATGTTGTGGCATATCAGAATAGCTTACAATTCGGATCCCCGTTCATGATAATCATGCCTCGCAGTTTATTCACACAAAGGGTTGCAATTTCCTCGGTGTCGGTATCATCGGCACTCCCGAGAATGCCGCCTTGGATGATGCCATTGATACATTCGTATAATAGCGACATGGCTGGAGTCGTTCGTATAATATTTGTCAACGGCGGCAATAGCTTCTTGACAAGTCGAGACTCGAGCGGTGTCAGGGTCGCAAACTGCCTAAAGTCAGCATGTCTAGTCGCATGTTGTTGCGTCTTAAGCACAGCTTACCAGCTTGATCAGTTTAATAGCCATCCAATTGTTGCCTCCGTCGACCAGCAGCTCGAATAGTCTCGGCGCCAGCGGTAGAAAGTCGTGCGGCCGGCGCCAGCCAAGCTCACACACGACATTCACAATCGCTGCCGTGACACTAGGGTCCTCCTCTGCATCCATAAGTCGCTCTTTGATCTTTGGCCACGCTGCCCTCAGCGCTTCAGGGTATACAAGGGCAAGTCGGTAAAGTGTGACGAGGGTCTTCTTTCGTATATTGGCATGACTATGGTTCAGTCGAGGCAGCAAATCGGCAAGGGTCGAAAGCGCGAGCGAGGGTGTGATAACGTGAGGAAGCGTCGCAATCGGCAAGGACATGACCGTCGGTGCGGCAGCACTCAAGTCCTTTTTTCCAACGCATTAGCGATCGTCTTTGTGGAGGATTAGTTCGGAACGACATACCTTTTTCAACAAGTTGGTCGCCAGCATGAGAACTTCGGTGTCGGCGCGGAAGCTCTGGACAGCTCCCAGATACCCAACACGCTTTTGGGGGTATTTGGCTGAGGACATGACCTCGAGGACATGGAAAGACGCCCATGACATGTCATGACCAACCATTTCCAAGTATATGAGCTTCAACAAGGCAGTTGCCTTGACATCTGCGGGTTCCTCATCAGCAAACCCTTCTTCTCCAACCCTTGACGGATCCGGACACGCAGAGCGACTCCTTACCCATGTCCTGGCTGCGCACTTCTACGCGACATTCTTTCAAACTCTTTTGGATATATTCCTTCTCTGTGCCCTTGTGGTTTCGGAGACCCTGAATCAGGTCATATAGCGACTTTTCGAACCTGTATTAATCACCCGCATCAGCACATGTCCCATACCCCGCGTCCCGCGTCCCAGCGCGAGAGCTCCAAGGGTTGCAATGAGCTCTTCATCCTGCCCTTACATCTTATCAGCCGTCTAGCCCCACGCGGGGTTCACCTCGCAAACGGAGACGCGCGCACGAGGACTCGCTCGTCAAAATGTAGTCTGGCTGGTTCGGCGGTCGTTTGTGTGGTTCATCGTGCGGTGATCCTGTTGCCGCCCGCAGCTCCCTTTGTGTCTGCGTTATGGGGCGCGTGCGGATATGTCGGTTAGCCAGAGCCCCAGCTTGGGCTTTGAAGTCGGCGTACAGGGCAAGGAGGTAGAGATAGGTAGAGTCGAAATTGGGAGAGTGAGTTGCAATGAGGCTAAATGATCTGGTTTACCAGTCAGTACCTTTGTGGGGTGTGGATTTTGGTGGGCTGCATGACGGAAACACATTTCGCCCGGTCGATAGGTACCAAGTAGCTATTGCCACACCTGGGCTGCAGTCCTTGCAAGATTATTGACGACATTACTGCCCGTAGCGCTACAATCTTTTCAATCGGGCATAAGGGGTACAAAGCAAGGTACAAGCTCTTTCGCAGGAGATTTTTCGAGGAATTGGCCGGGTTCCAGCATTCTTCCCTCCGCTAGACGAACACCGCCGAGGCTCAAACAAGCTCGATTATCACACTTGGCAAACCTTCCAACATCCCCGACATGTCGATTCGAACAGCGGCGCGGCGTCTGCCATTACCAAACCGCAGCCGTGCAGCCGCCCGTAGCCGCTCATTCTTCACACTACCCAACGGCAACAGCCAGACGCTCACAGCTACGAGAACGCTGCCGTATAGCCAGGACCAGCTGTACGAGCTAGTTGCCGACGTGGACTCGTACGCGCAGTTCGTGCCCTACTGCGCCCGGTCCCGCGTCACGCAGTGGTCCGCGCCCGACGACACCGGCCGCACGTGGCCGACGCTGGCCGACCTGCACGTCGGCTGGGGGGGGCTCAACGAGGAGTTTACGAGCCGCCTGCGCTGCGTGCCTGGCGTCTCCGTCGAGGCTGTCAGCGGCGACCCGACCGGAACGTCTTCGGCGCCGGACGCATCGGCCGTCTTCAAGAGCCTCGTCACGCGCTGGTCGCTGCGGCCGCTCACGGTGCAGCCGTCGCCGTCTACGGAAGTGAATCTCAGCATCAAATACCAGTTCACCAACCCTCTGTACGCGGCCGTCAGCGCTGCCGTCTCGGACAAGGTCGCGGCTCTCATGATTGAAGCATTTGAAAAGCGGGCAAGGGAACAACTCAATCATCGCAATCGAGCGTGAGAGATGAAAGCCATATTTGGGATGGAGACCGAGATACATATATAAACATGGAGATGCATTTGGGTATATATCAAATTGATGAGGGGCGCAAGCGTATAGACATGATGCAATTCATCAAACGTAAATTCATACAAAAATACAAAACTATCCAAGATGCGTCAACTTGAAATCATCCAGGCAGCAGAGCATCAGCCTGTCTAGCTCAACCAAAACAGAACAGAAAACACAAACAAAAACCCTTAAAAGTATTGCAAACACCTCAGGCAGGAAGCTGCGCAAATGAGCGCAGCATGAGATCGCCTCTGCGCCTTCTAGCTCAGTACCGTATGTCGCCAAATATCAATGTCATAAAATCAGTCACAAGAAGACCCTTGTCTTTCCTTTCCATACACCAGTGGGAACCCGTTAACACATAAAAGTCGACAGGAAAAACACAAGAAGAGAAAAAGTGGCGAGGTGTTGTATCAACAGAAAGCGGGCAAGGCATAAGCAGCCGATTTGCGTCTGCCTCGAATCAATAATTGCAGAAGGAGCAAAATGGGCCATCTCCCAGCGCCATCGCGATAAAGAATCATTACTAAATTATTTCTTGCCTCTGAAAGACATGGCTCGTTAGTCTCGCTGGCAATGATATCTCAGGAGCGTCGACTTACTTCTTCTTGATTGGCTTTCCACCGAAAAAGCCAACAAACGCGGGAGGTGCCTGTTTCTTCTTCTTCTCCTTCTTAGGTTCGCGCACAACATGAATACCTTGAGGGACAGGCGGAGGCCTGGGTTGAGCCCATGGGTCTGGCGGCGGCGGCATGCCACCGCGACCCCCACTCATAGCAGGCGGCACAGGGGGCATAGGGCCACCCATACCACGGCCTCTAGCCATGGCTGCCGCCATTTGCGGTGGGAGGCGGGCATTCCTCTGAATGCGTTCCAAGGGCCACATGAACATGGTAATGGACCAGTCTGGCTCAATGACCTTTTCCCAGACAGACGGGAGGATGATTTCCTGATTGGGACCAACCAAGTCATACCACCCTTCGTGTACTTGGTACTCCAGTTCTTCGACATTGTCAAATGCTTGTTTGATCAGCTCCTCCATATTCTAGAAGAGAGAATTAGCCTTTTTTTTTTTTGGTTGTTCGTGTTCGCCGAGATGTGCGTCGTGGTGTGTGGAATCGTTGTCTGACTTACCGGCCATGTTGTGCATAGGCGATATGGGAAGCTGTACTTGCGATTCAATGCATCTTTGAACTGAAGAAAGGGGCCACGGTCAGACTTGGCCTTGGCTTCCATTGCCGCCTGTGTGTCCGCTTCCACCTTTTTTCTGTATGCTTCTTTTTCAGCCGTTGCCAGCGCTTCTGCTTCAGCCTTCTTGGCGGCAGCGTCCTTTTCCGCCTGAATCTTGGCTGCAAACTCAACGTCAGCCTTGCGCTTGGCCTCTTCTCTAATTGCATTCAGCCTTGCGGCTTCGTCGGCGGCGGCTTTTGCGGCAGCTACTTTGGCCTCGGCATCGGCTCGCAATGCAGCTTCGACACGACGCTTGTGTTCCTCCTCTACTCTGGCCTTGTCTTCTGCCTCCTGCTTTTGCCTGGCTTCGTCAGCCCGTCTTTGTTGCTCGAACATTAGCTTGACACGTTCCTCGGCTTGCTTCACAGCTTCTGCCTGTGCCTTGGCACGCTCTGCGGCTGCGGCGGCCTCGGCTGCGATGCCGTCCCTGGTGGCTCGCGCAGCTTCCTCTTTGGCTCTCTGCAGTTCAATCTGGTTCTGTTCCTTCATGCGCTCCATCTGTTCCATGATTTTTCGACTCTCCTCGGCAGCTTTTCGGTGAGCTTCGGCTTGCATCTCCTTTTCACGTTCAGCCAGCTCCTGCTTTTGCTTCTCCTTCTCGAATTGCGCAATTTTATCTTGCAGCTCCTGCTCGCGAGGGCTCGGTCCGGGTGGAGCCGCAGGTGCGGCGGGTGCGGCAGGAGTATCCAGCTGCATGGCGTGAGGGGTCATCTGAAATGGCGGTTGTTGAGGGTAGTAATGGCCCTGGTGGTAATACGGGGCCATTTCGTTGCCGTACATTGCCGGAACTTGGCCATGAGGGTATGTCGCCGGGCTGGAGTAACCGCTACCGGCAGGGCTGAAGGGGTTTCCACCAGCGTATCCTACGACCTGGCCTGGCGGGAAGTATGCAGCATATGCTTGAGGGTGCTGAGAGGCTGATCTTGGGTAACCGCCGCGGCCATATTGGCCGCCGGGGTAAGTCCCGTGGCCATAGGCCCCGTACTCTTCTTGAGGATCCAGGGTGGGCGCTGGATCCGGCGCGCGGCGTGCCGGGCGGTAGTGTTGCTGGTGAGGCAGAGGTGCGGGCCTCAGCGGGAGGCGGGTAGAGTGTGCGCGGGGCGCGGCAGGTAGACCGGCGTGAAAGACTGAATGTTCGGACTCGCTGTAGTCGTCTTCGTCACCCCAGTTCTCTTCGTCTCCGTGGGTGATGTAGCCGTGGCCGTCTTGGGAAAAGTCGTCGTCGTATGCAGGGTATGCAGGGGTGAACTGTGGTGAGGGCTCGCCCGAAGAATATTGGGCAACAGACGTCGATCTTCTTTGGGGGAGGATTAGCGCGCCGATGAAGCAACAAGGGATGGATGTGATGATGGAGAGGGCGGGGGTTGAGAGGTGCGAGGTGAAAGGTGCAAGTGCGAGGTGAGAGTGGTTGTCGAAGAGGATTGCGCCAGCGCTGGTGATACTCACCGCATAGCAGAAGTCTTGTGTGTATGGCCTTTACGGACGTCGATCCTTGTTGGAGGGTCGGTTCGCAAGCAAGGGCGTCACAAGGACAACCTGGAGGGCGTGGGGGGTGTCAACGCTGGAGCACGGTGGCCGCGGTCCTGAGGGCGCGGTGCAATAGGTGCGAGGCGGCACAATTATGTGAAGACGGGATTGCAACGGGAAGAGAAAGCGCGATGCAGAAAGGCGGCGCAAGGTATTTGTGGTTATAAATGGTGCTGCGGCTGGAAAAGCAGGCCGCGGCGTAGCACAGGGTGGGTGAATGACAAAAAGGCAGCCAGTCAGGCGGCGTACTGCGAGGGGTAGGTGGTGACAGACGGTGAGGTTTTGGTGCGGGCGGCTACCTAGACAGCTCAAGCTGGGCTAGGTTGGTGGTATCCGGGCGACTAGCGACGGGAAGAGAGGGAGCAGGGCACACTAGGTTGGTGCTAACAAATTTTAGGAATCTAGGATGGAAGACGGGTCAGCGAGGGAGGTGAAGGCAGGGAGAGAATAGGTAGCCTGGAGCCTGGAGCCTTGGGATGCTTGAGGCGGGCGTGGGGCAAGGGTGGTGGGAGTGGAAGGTGGGAGGAGGCGGGAGGTGTGTGTACTAACATGAATGTGCTTGGGTGCGCGTGTGTTTTGGTGCGAGGACAAGGTGGTAATGGTAGTGTTGATTTGATCAAGGGTGGTGGACACTGGACACTGGATGGTGGACACTGTTTGGTGAGCACTGAGTGGTAAGTGGTGAGTGGTGGATGGTGGTGAGTTGTAAAAAATGTCGAATCAACGTGCCCGTTGGCGTTTCTGTGCCCTCGTCGTTGCCGTGGTGCCAGCACTCTTAGTACAAACAACCAGGCGGGCAATATAAGCAGTACCTAGGTAGGTAGGTAGGCTTGAAACAGAGCAGCTGGCTGGCGGGTAATCGCAGCAAGCTAGCCGAGTGGAACAAAGCGTATAAACCAATGTAGCGCAGGACCACAGAGAGATTGAATTCTCACTCTCGTCACACGGTGATGAAAAACCGGTTGGACTTTCCAAAGGGCGGCGAATGCAATGGTGGCGGGCGTGTAGTGATGAATGGTGTAGGTGATGGCGGTGGTGATTTGGTGGCTGCGGGAGAGGATGGGAGAGGCGGTGAGTGGCGGGATGATTTTGTACCCGAAAACCAACCAAGCAACCGAGCCGAGATGGGATAAAATGGCTTGGAGGGGCTCGCTCGCTCGGCTCTCTACCTATGTAGAGTACCTAATTTGAAGTAGAGGCGTGTGTGGTTTTTCAAGTGATTCTTCAAAATAGTAGGTGAGATGTGAGGTGAGGTCGGTACCTGACACGCGCCGCAGCTAATAAACTAGCCAAATCAAGAATGCACCCAATCACAACAGACGGCAACAAAGTTCGTTCCAGTTCGTCAATGCTGTGCGAATCAAATGTCTGGCTAGACTTGTTCACTTTGCCCGTATTGACCCGTCGACCCCGTGCAGAGTGGCGACTGCACGGCCCAGAACCTGTGTCGACCTGAGACAGCGTCCGTCAGTCCGTCAGTCTTCAGACAACGTTTGCCCTGGCTTGGCCAAGCAAAGCAAAGCAAAGCAAAGAAAGCCAAGCAAGCGAGCAGCCTTTTTTTGCGGGTTTCCCGTTTGGTCCAGGCACTGGGTCAATAGACTTGTCGCACTTTGATCCGATATATCGCTGCAGGACACGCGCGGTTTGGCCTGCGAAATCTGTCCAGCCTGCAAAACCTACGCAGCCCAAACTGGGGTTTGCGTCAAGGCTTGCCAGATGGCCTCAGGCAATGGTACCCAATAACAGGCCGATGGCGCAGGCAATTGTGGTGAGGCCCAATCTTTGCTCCAGTAACGGCACCTCGTCGATAGATTCCCACTGCGCAATCGACATGCAAGTCGCGATGCAGTGCAGGTAATAACGACGCCCTCTTTTTTCACCTCGGAGATGCGTCAATAGTTTGGGCAAATCGGCGGCGTAGTCCTGCGCAACACCCAGACAGGCAGCCCGGTGCCGCAGTTGGCGAGAAACAATGAGGCTAAGCCTGCAGCAGTAGACAGCTAGGCAACAGACTGCACCAAGATGAAGACGCAGCCGTCGCCTGGTGATGATCTTGTCGTATCTGTCTCTCTCTTTTTCCCATGTATAGTTGTAAAGTACGTACTGCATCCGCGCAGAGGGGCGCAACGCCAATTTAAACACTCACACGTCACCTCAGTGACCTCACCCAACCGTCATGGACTGTTCTAGAAATAGCAACTCGACAGCAAACTGCGCTCATGCACTCACCTCACAAGAGCAAAATTTGCCAGTGCAGTGCACTCACGCCAGCCTCTCCTGCTTCACAGCCCCCAATTTCATTTTATCCCGGTCATGGGCCGGAATCGCTGGTTGCGCCGCCTCGTTGGGCCTCAACACCAGGTAGCAACTGAAGCCTGAAGCCTTCGGTCCACACCGCAGTGCTCCTTGTCAGCGACAAGCACTGGTCCACATGCGGGGGTTTTGTAGACATTTGAAATTCTCGACCTTGTTCTTTTTCCCTAGGCTGATTTTGCTGGACAGGTAAGCAAGCAAAGTTCCAAGACCTCTTGAGGATCTTTACCTGCCTAGCAATACTCACCACTTGGCGATGGTCCGCATATTCGGCACCTAACCGCACAAGTGGGGCATCTGGCAGCAGTCGCTGTCAGTCACCCGGTCTGCCTGTCTGTCAGTCATCGTAGCCCCGTCGTGGCACCAAGATATTGCGTCAAAAACCGGTTACTCAACATAGTTACCACTATTCTGGAACCGTTTTCGTGGCTGATCGATTTACGTGTGAAACCGAGCCGGCGCTGATTCTCCGGCGTATTCTACCGAGGAACCCAACAAGCCCAACGCTACACAAGACACCATCACTATTGCTTTCCTACCACTGTCTCACACAAACTTGAGAAATCATTGCATCACTACTCTGTACAGCTCTTCTCATTTATGAGTCATGCTATTTCTGACTACAGTGCGACATGTTTCTTCCCCGGCATGACGATTGCTTGCAGCCCAACATCACTTGGCATGAGTATTGAAACGGTCAAAAGTCGCTGCCTATTATTCCGCCCCCATTACATTGCGTACAATTTACCATTCTTCCCAACGACCAACTCAACTCCAGCCTTATATCAGTCCAGACTCTACCTGACCATTTGGGCTGAAGACTTGGAAAGGAGCTCTCGCGCCGCAGCAACCTCTGCCGCGTCATACCCTTGCCATAGCTTTTCTTGAGCACCGTGCCGCCGCACAATCTCTGCGAGCTTTGTTGTCGCGAGTTGATTGAGTTTTTGTATAGTCTTGGTATCGGGCATAGGGAACCCATCTTCTTGTTGCTTCTTTCCTTTGCTGAAACCATCCAACAGCTTGTCAGATGACTAAACCCACAGTTAGATTTTTCAGGCAGCGAGCGACAAGGGTTCGAATCGAAACATACCAGCTTCAGGCCGTAGTATCCACGCAAGTAGTCGTCACAAAGCTCAATACTGCGAGAGAATCGTTTTAATGCTTCGATGGCGTATTGCTGTCCGGATCCTTCCGTCAACGCTGACGCAGCCATGAGAGAGACTTCCCCGAGCCGAGCATGAGTCTGTCAGAACATATTAGTCGTCATCGTGTTTCATTTTCGATTCGAGACTTACATTCCATGAATTTGGCTGAAGAACCAAAACTTCCTCCAACGCATAGATGGCCTGGGCGTATAGACCCTCCTCCAGGTACATGTCGGCCAGCTCAGCCCAAGCCTCGCTATCCGTAGTGTTAAATTCCAGAAGGGTATTTAAAGCGGCGATTGATTCCGTAATCTTGCCCATTGATCGAAGAAGGGCGACTTTGCGCTTGGCAATTGGCTATTGCGTTTGTTAGTCCCTTGTTTGCTGCAGTAGAGCATGTGGTCTCAACGTACAACATTGGCATCATTCTCCTTCAGAACAGCGTCGTATTCTTTCAATATCTTATCAAGGTCATTATTATTCGTAGCCTTGGCCTCTTTGGTAAGGCCCTCCAGCGCCATCACACGCTCATCCTTGGGTCCAAATCGAATGACGATTCGCTCTAGGCAGTCCGAGGCCGTCTTGTCGTCCCCGGTTCGCAGGCAAGCCAGAAGAAGATTCTCGTAAATAGTCCACACGTCACCAGTCTCCGATGCAGAGAACATGGCGGCCAACGGCGACGTGGAAAACACCTTTGGGTTGCTCTTCAGCACCTCGGGCGCCAGCTGCGCCAGCTTCAGTGCCTCCGCATTGGACAGGTGGACCTGCGGCCGGAGCAGGGAGGGCGTCATTTCGAGCTAGATTTCGTGTCGCAGCGACTGTTATAATTTGGTTCGCCTAGGAAGTCGACAGTATCCTTGATTAGGCGCCGAGGGTCGATGCTGTGATGCTGTGATGCTGGGGACAGACAGCTTGTCGCAACTTACCCGGGCTGGTTAGGCGGAGCTGGCGAATTTCCGCCCCGATATGCTAGGAAAACGCCCGCTCAGCTTCCAGAACCGTAGATACAAAGAGCCATAGTCAGAGGTGATTATTTAGCATACTAAGTGATCTGATTCAATGATTTTAGGCGCACTTCAGAACCAGTCTTGTATTCTAATGATATTTCAAGAAAGTATCTCTCACCAAGAAATTTAACAGTTTGCTCAAAGTCGAGGCCGTTGCCCACTGTACCAAACTACCTACATTCTGCATTATGTCAGCAGAACTGACCCCAGCCATTTACCACTTTTTCTTCGTGGGTTCCAAAATTTTTTACATCCAAACTTTCCCTCGTCCCTCTGTACCAGGACGGAGGCCTACAGAGGCCCGACCAAGGGCAGATCCGCGAATACCCAGTGATTATCTCATTTGGGTAACGTCCAGCATGGCAGCAACCTCTTCAATTGACGCTCCCGTGGAGACTGCGCCTGTGGTGGATCTGGAGAAACTCAAGATTGCTGAGGATGCAGCCAACGCTCAAGTTGCTCCGCATAGGTCGCATGACCCGGCAAACAACTTGAAGCGAAGCGATCCGTTTCAGTTTGGCAGCCGCTATCTGACAGAGGAAGACAACGTTTACGAGTTCAACGCCTGGGATCATGTGGAGACTGACGATGCGTACAAGGAGTATACTGAGCAGCAGCTTGAGAAGCAGCGCCAGGCCCCTGTTTCTGACTTTGACAAGAGTAAGTTGCCTCACTTTTCTCTTTTTATATTGCACTTGTCCCTTGCGGTGATGATATCGAAGCACCACTTCATCTGAATATTCTGATGAAATCAGGTTAATTATAGTCTTTCGCTCCCATCTGAGCACTCTTTCCCTTGCATCCTTCAATAACAAAGCAATGTTTGAGAAACATACGCTAACACTCATTGTTCAGGCAGATTCAATGGTAATCCCGAGAAGTGGTGGAATCTTTTCTACAAGAACAACACTGCCAACTTTTTCAAGAACCGAAAATGGCTCCAACAGGAGTTTCCCATCTTGGAGACGGTAACGACA
Source organism: Beauveria scarabaeidicola (assembly GCA_037289395.1). Taxonomy (NCBI): domain Eukaryota; kingdom Fungi; phylum Ascomycota; class Sordariomycetes; order Hypocreales; family Cordycipitaceae; genus Beauveria; species Beauveria scarabaeidicola. Next base: position 3,523 of record JAEIJG010000274.1, on the reverse strand, counting down.
GAAGATGCCGGCGCCAAGGTTATTCTGGAAATTGGCGCAGGCGCCGGTAATACGGCGTTTCCCATCCTCGCCAACAACAAGAACCCCCAACTTAAGATTCACGCTTGTGACTTCTCCAAGACAGCCGTAGAAGTCATGCGCAAACATGAAGAGTACAGTTCAGAGCAAATCCAAGCCGATGTCTGGGACGCCGCAGGCCAAGAGCTGCCGCCAGACCTCGAAGAGGGATCCGTAGACGTGGCCATTTTGATCTTCATCTTCTCGGCGCTGTCGCCGAGGGAGTGGTCCCGCGCGGTGCACAACGTCCACAGGCTGCTGAAGCCCGGCGGCGCCGTCCTCTTCCGTGATTACGGAAGAGGCGACCTGGCACAGGTGCGCTTCCGCAAGGGCCGCTACCTGGAAGAGAATTTTTACATTCGTGGCGACGGCACGCGCGTGTACTTTTTTGACCGCGATGAGCTCGGCGACATTTGGTCGGGCAAGAGGGCCGAGGCAGATGCTGATGCTGATGCTCCCAAGTTCTCCATCGACCACCTTGGCATCGATCGTCGGTTGCTGGTCAACCGCGCCGAACAAAAGAAAATGTACAGATGCTGGCTGCAAGGACGATTTACAAAACAATGACATGATACAAGGACGATTTGCACAACAATAGACATGATACAAGGACGATTTGAATACAATAGACATGATATAGGGAGACATGATTAAGAATAACAGGCACGATACAAGGGCACAAAATCTTGGATAATTGACTATAAAAGCGACCAGCCAGGCACGCGATGCAACATGATGAAAGGGACTGAACTCGTATATACAGATATTTTCTGCTGCAGCAAGGTCCATCAGACAAGAAGGGTCTCGCGAACAAGTGCGCGATGAGCCTGGTGAAATCCGATGGAGTCTAGGTACGCGTCCAGGCCACCGTATTCATCGTCGAGATGCTTCTTGAGGCCGGCCATCATGCCGCGGTCCGTGTACGCCCAGGCCTCTGTCAAACCAACAGACTTGACCTCGTTGATCAGCTGCTCGCGCTCGCGGGCGAGGCCACTGTCGGTGAGGAGATAGTCGTACTCGATGGCGTCCATGGGAACGTCGAGGATCATCAAGATGAGGCAGCAAATGAGACCTATGACACTTTTGTCAGCAACTTCATCTCTCTCCTCTACCAGTACTGTTCTGGCGCATACCCGTGCGGTCTTTGCCCTGCGTGCAGTGCACGAGGACGGGCGTCGTCTGCGTGCTCGTGTAAAGCGTCAGCGCCTCGGCAATCTCGGCGCCCGAGTGGTCGAGCTTGTCGCGGCCGATGCCGAGCAGCCCGCGGGGCACGAGGACGTTTTCGGCGACGACGCGGATGGCCTCGTTGCGGTACTTGAAGGCGTAGAGGAAGAGGAATTTCCTTTTGTCGTCGCGTTCGTCAGCGCGACCGGGCAATGGGCAACTCGGCCGGAACCAACCCTTTTGAGGGGCGGGGGGCATGGGAAATTCGGCCAGGTTTGTACGTACAAGGTCTGCCACCAGGTAAGGAGGCTGGCAATGTGGCGCTCAAAGCTGCGGCCCGTCACTTTGATCTCGTGGTACTGGATGCCCGGGATGTGAGCCGTTTCTGGCAGGGAGGGATCTGCGATGCGATGCGCGATGCGCTTGGCTGCTTGGCGAGCCAGCTCGGTGCTGCAAGTCGCAAAACGGTTCCGATTAGCATTGCAGGTAGTCGAGAGAGAAGAGGAATGATCTAGGTGTACAGAATGGCCTACTTTGTGCGCAAGTCTATGACAGTGCGGATGCCGAGGTTATCGGCCAAGTAGGCCATGTCCTGGGGCGATGCATTGTCTGAAGGCGACGAGCAGTTGTATCAGCACATATTCATCATGTATTCCAGACAGCTTCTTAGCTACTAGTAGAGGTGTGTGTCACGTTTTTTTTTTACCTGGTCTGGCAGATCTATACACGAGCCCTTCTCGAACGACTCTGGGAGGCGCAATCGTGTTAGCATTGACCTGGGGAGCCAAAGAGAAGCTAGATTTTGGGGCCGCGGAGAAGTACAACTTTTTGCCCAGAAAGGAGTTTACGGTTTTGCCAACGTCTCGAAAATTGGACACCTTTTCGAGGACATGCTCCTTTTCGTTTGCCATGTCCTCTTGCCGGGCGCTAGGTCGCTTTGAAAAGCAGTCGCGCGAGAAGAGGCCGACGAGGTTGTTGCAAGCGTTGTGAGGCGGCGGCTCTAAAAAGTGTAACTAGCAACAGGTACAAGTTGGTGGAGAAGCGGGTGATTAAACCAGTCCGACATTGGTAAGCATCATCGTTGTGGCTGGCGCTGTATGATGATGATGATGAATGTCACGGTCCAGCCGGAACAACGCTGCGATTTTAAATATCATGGCAAGTTATTTCGGACTACAATTGTTTCATCATGGTGTTGATAAGGAATGAATCGTTGATGGAAGTGCGGTAGCCAAAGGCTTGGGTGAGAGCCGCCCAACTGCCCTATCGAGCACATGGTGGTGTCTGCCTTTTGAAATCGAGGCTGCAGCCGAGCCGATCGCTGCAGGGTTCGAATCCCTCCGACATTTCGATAGTAGGAGAAGATGATGATTGAGTTATTGAGTCGAAAACTGGGCTTGCTAACAGGTCGAAATCGGTTTAGCAGTAAGAAGTGTCAACAGTCGACAGCCACCGCCATGCTCTATTTACTTGCCACCCACCACCCAAGAGCGTTTTAGTCTTATTACTTTGTATTTATATGGAGTAACTACAGTGGAGGTTTCGTTTTTTTTTTCCTGGAGCCGTTCCAAGGCGGGAAGCACCTTGGGGGTGGCCGAGATGGGCAGTGGGCACGGCGACGTCATGAGCCCGGAGCTTCCATCCTTTTTTTTTTTTTTTCGCCGCCGCCAGGCCCCCGGCCCCCCCCCCCTTTTTTTTTTTTTTTTTTTTGACAGGGAACGTGCCGTTGTCATCAGAGTAGCAGCTAGGCCAGAAGCGGATCGGGATTTATTGATTGTTTCAAGGCATGTGCCAGGAAAGGAGATTTCCCCTTGGTGGTTAGGAGCGACTTCAAGTAAGGTAAGTAAAAGCTTGGGGTCAGAGGGTGAGGCCGGTGGAAGAGACGAGCACAAGTATTTACATATCAGGTGACTGTCAGAGATTGGCTGAAGCTGAGCATTCGACGAGAGGAAGGGTGTGAATTTTAGAGTTTTGGAGGGAGCGGCAATGAGTTTGGTTGCAGAGTTGGAGAGGATCAGTTGACGGGGGCTGGCGCGGCGGGGGAGCCGTGGTGGATGTGGTAGGGGGATACCTGGAACGCAAGGATGCCTACACCACTGTAACTAGGACCTACCTAGGTATTTAGGTGGTGATGCCGGATGAAGCCGAAGGGGTTGTTGATTCAGCTCAGGTTGTCAGGTGAGAGGTTATTAGCTCAAAATGTCTAGCACAAACTCCGAGTTGAAGAGCAATCAATTACTTTCTTCTCTTCCTTTTCTCCCTCTTTTTTTTTTTTTTTTTTCCATTCCTGCAGTATCGATTT
>JAEIJG010000273.1:0-35721 GCA_037289395.1 Beauveria scarabaeidicola | reverse complement strand
ATTTATAATATTACTATACTATTAGGGTTAATAAATTCTTAAATTTAGGCTTATTAGGCCTAGTTTTTAAAGTCCTAGTCCTAAATTTCTTAGTTATTAGGACTATTAAGCTTTAAAGTGAATTTAACCTTAGTATAAGCTATAATTAATAATTTTTAGAGGCTTCTAAAGATCTTCTTAATCTTTAAGAGTAGAATAGGGTTTTTTAAATAAAATTTATAGAGATTTTAGGTTTAATTTAAACTAATATATACTTAATTATAATTCTATAGTTATAGTAGAAGCTAGATTATTTAAATAATTAAAATTAAGCTAGTTAATTACTAACTAGGCTTATAACTATTATATAGAATAGTGATTAGGTATAGAAATAGTGTTAATTAAGGAGTAAAAGAAGCTGTAGTGTGAGAGGGGAACGAGGGACACCCTTATAGGGTGGGTACGTCTTCTACCATATAATATTACCCCTATTGTGGGTACCAAATCCCATGGGTCTGTCCCGTGACACCCTTCCATTTGACAGCTGAAGCCGAGGAAGAGGGGCAGCCAGAAAGAGGCAAAGGCAAAGGCGGAGGAGAAGTCTGATGTGGACGAAGAAGAAGAATCTCTTGTATAAAAATGTTAAATTAAAAGAGAATGCTTTTTTGTTTTAATCGACAAGGCTAAGAGCGTCATACGAGTTATCATCAAGTCGCCGCTTTAGTTACCAGAGGCGATGATGCAACATGGTTGGGAGCTGATGGCAACCAGGAAATAAAACAGTATAATCTCAACAACGTTCTCTTCCATCTGCACGTATATATCCGTAGAAAACTCGTTAGCACGGCGACGTAAATAATCACATCGAATCGTATCGAATTAGTACATATCTAACGAGCTGTTTGTTTTTTCAAAGCCATCAACCTAATGTAATGCCTAGAAATAGAATGCCTTGGTGTTGTTCTTTAGATACTCGTAGCTGTCGTCCCTAAATGTATCGTTTTCCAACGCGTTACCCAACGCAGTGGTCCACAGCAGCTGCCTGCCGTCAGGCGTCCACTTGGGCCAATGCCGATACCCCTGTACGCCTTTATTGGGATCCAGATGGTGGATAAAGTTGAGGTAGTACGTTCTCGTTGAATTGGCGGCAATGGCAGGACCGGTGCCGTTGAAAACCACGCCCACATCGGCGCCGTGCGGCGTGCCCCAATAGGGCAGAGCGCCATAGGCCACCGAATTCAGTGAAGACCACAGCGAGACCTCTGGGTGCGACGTCGCCATGCCTTGCAGGGCGAGACGGCGAACAAGCGTGAAAACAAAGTCGCCCACGAGGGCCGCAACGCGCTTGAACCCGTTTCCGTTGCGGTATTTATCCCGGTACCACTCGTTGAGCAGGAGCGTGCGGAACGGACTACCGTTGGCAGAAGCCATGGGATACGTGTCGACGAGGCCGGCCACTTGGGACCTTGTTGCCCGATCGAAGAATGTTTCGGAGAGGTAGTTGACGAGAGACTCTGTGCTGTTGACGTCGGTCTGCGCAAAGGAGAAAAAGGTTCCTTCGTCCTCCTGGCTGGTGATGATGGTCGGCACGGCGTAGTAGCTACCCGCATTCGCAATGGCGTCTGGGCTCTTGAGCAAAAGTTCGCCATCTGGACGAGGGAGGTAGGACAGTGCCAGGGAAGATCTGTCTAGGACGCGCGGGACCGCATTTGCGGCACGGTAAAAGTCCTTGTACTCGAGAGAACGAAGGCACTCGAGCTGTGAGGTGGTTGACCAAGTACAGTTTGCTGCCCGGACCACCTTGTCGAAAATAGCCTGAGCTTTATCCGAGTTGACATGCTGAGTAGGAAGCACGGATCCCGAGTTTAGAATTGCGCCATGAAAGAGGGGGTTGCCATTATACGTCGCATTACCGTTGTATAATGCCATTTGGTCAAACACGGAGATGGAGCCAGCCGACTGCCCCCAGAGGGTGACGTTCCTAGGATTCCCGCCAAAGTACGCAATGTTGTCAGCCACCCACTCAAGGCCCATACGCTGGTCGCGGAGCCCTAGATTTGTACTCTTTTCCCTCAAGATCTCGGCTCCTCCCAGGAACCCAAAGCCCCCGAGGCGATAGTTGACGCCTACAAAGATGAATCTCTGGTCCTGCTCCTCGGCAAACGTCATGAACTTTTCGGCATTATTGACGTTTGTTGCGCCAAACATAAAGGCCCCGCCAAATATATAAAAGAGGACTGGCAAGTTTGCGTCGTCCTGGGTCCCCCTCGGGCGTTGAACAGTAACAGTGAGGCAGTCTTCCTGGCCCTTGGGGGGCCCGTCTTCGTCCCATATCGGAGGGGTGACGTCTTGGTCACCCAGCGGTGGGAGAAGCACCTGTCCAGAATTAGGCGGCATTTGCGGGCAGCTAGGTGCTTTGCCAGTGGCATTGAACAGTCCTAGGCCGTGGCGCAGCTTTTTGGGAGGTCTCAGGCGTAATTCGCCCACCGGAGGCTCTGCGAATGGTATGCCATGGAAGCTTTCGACGCCAGTGACGGCTCCGATAATGGTACCAGACGGTATTTCCACAGTCACTTCTTCCCCGACGAAAGGGGGGGGGACCTCGGTAGCAGAGGCTAGCGCTGCAAAGACAGGGAAAAGAAACATGGCCGAGGCCAAAGACACCGACTTCATGATTTTTCTGATGTTGTATGTAGACGATGCCTATAACAAGGTTGCAAGTAGTTTGGCGGTAGGGGAAGCGCCTTGGGGTAGATATAGGGCCTCTCAGATGAGAGCAGTCGGCCTTTGGCAATCACGTTCGGCTGATTCTGGTCATTAACGACATACTTGTTGCTGTGGAGAGCTTGCCAATCATATTGCTGCATATGCGATACCTTGGACGCGAAGCTGATGGCTCACGTTTATTTACTTTGTATTGAAAGACAATCCCACAACTTTTTGATGCAGAGTTCTGAGCTGAAAATGACATTTGAATCAAGACACCGATTTTTTTTAAACCCTGCTACGTGTGTCTGACATGCTAGCTTCCAAGTTAAGCGCACTTGGCAAGACACAGACGTGAGCCGACGCGAGTGGCTTCCGTTTCTGTAATCGCGGAATACAGCTTCAGCGTACACCTCAACATTAGCTTCACGGCCAGTACATTTTTCAGCTGATGCGTAACCAGCCATTGCCAAGCATTACATCTCATGTGGACCGCCGTTGCGTCGTCTGACTACCGAGACAAGCGTCTCTAATGGCAAGCTGAAAAACGTTAGCCTCATCTAAAAATCGACCCTTCGGTCCCTTCACCATGCAAATGAGTAATGTTGAGGCCCCTTGCTGAAAGATCTACGACGGGGCTTCGCTTGTCAGTAAACTATGCCTAGTACCCGGGACATAGCGTCCTCGTCCACCTGGGCCTTTTTAATTACCGCTTTCTCAACGCTTTGCCCTTCAACGAACCCGTAGGTTTTCCTATACAGTAATGCAAATGCAGAGGCGTGTTGATGCTGACTGTAGCTCTGTTGCAGTATGGCCCATGGGTGAGTTGCAGGCGCGCCAGTTTGACAACGATGAGATACCCAAACGCATTGTTGATTTAAACCAGGTAATTTGACGGCATTAAACCTACACGGTCAACTTTTGCACTGAATGGAAAGCCCTTTAAATGGGTGTTTGAAAGTGTGGTTTTGGATGTGGTGGCGTGGCCAGGTGGCTTGCCGCGATCGGGAGGAGCCGCAGCATCTGCCAGATTGGAGAGATGCGCAAGTTGATGGAGTCAGATGCATAGTCGTATTGGACTATCTGATATCAAAAGTTTCCGTATTTCCTCATCTGTATACTGATTCTTAGCTTTGCGGTATTTTTTTCTCTCCAATAATTATCATCACATCTAGAGTACAGAAACCGAGTGGTCGCATCTAAGCGCGACCTCACGCGGTGCGAGGTCGACATTGCGATGAGCACTGTACCGAGCGAGCTGCCTCGCAAAGATTCTGTGCAGCCAGTTGAAGATGAGAAAGCAATCTTGAGTATTAGTGACATGTTTAGGAAACGTCAAGCTCTCGTGTTGTGTTACAGGGCGGCTCTGTATGGCCGTTATCCCACGTGCGATTATCGGAAGGCGTCTCGGCCCGGTAAATGGCTAGTTAGGCATCAGCCAGCAACTCAGCATCATCACCTTCCAACCAGGACACCTTTGCGGCGACAATTACGAGGAAATTACTATAAACAGCCGCGCTGTAATTTGAATAGAAGACCCGATACGCAAAATGAGTGGCAATCTCACCGGCTTCTTCTACGGTAAGCAAACACCGCACCAAACAACAGACTCCCCGCTAACATGCTCCCAGGCACTCTGGTACGTGCTGCTGAGTCCCCGCGCATCACGCCGGAACGACCGCTAACAGCAGAAACAGATGGCCCCCGAAGTCTTCTTCAGCGTGTGCTACGGCACAAAGTCCCCGCCGGCGGCCATCCAGGCGCTGCACACGTTCTCGCCGGCGGTGCTCGACGACTTTTGCCGGCACCGGGTGCAGTACGCCGATTACCCGGGCATTGTGCCGGAAACGGGCCAGTCGGTGCGGGGCATCTACGTGACGGGGCTGACGGCGGCGAACATGCAGAAGCTGGACCACTACGAGGGCAGCGAGTACCAGCTGCAGACGGTCAAGGTGCGGCTAGACGGCGAGGAAGAGGGGGGCGGCAAGGAGGTGGAGACAAAGACGTATGTGTTTTTAAAGCCAAAGGAGCTGGAGAAGAGAGAGTGGGACTTTGAAGAGTTCAAGAGGAATAGGATGAAGATGTGGACGAGAAACGGGTACTGCGAGGGGGACCTGAAGGAGTAGATGGGTCAGGTGAGGGGATGAGCAGGAGACGGGTGGATGCAACTCTAACTACTGAAGTTGGGTAAGATACGAGCGCATATTTTTAAGAGGATAGACCAATAATTTCAGTGGGCAAACTGTGTGGTGTTGATTAAGCATATTAATACTTCCAAAACATCTCGCCACTCTTGCCACCTTCTGTCACCAGCACTGATCGACAAGATCATCACGGTGCAGTTATATCAAGCGTCTTTATTTGAATGAGGAATATGCAGCATAATATGGCTGTCCGGTTATGTCGGGCATAACCTGCCAAGGTTGACGACGATACGAATAGTTGTCGATGATATAGGGTGCAGTTTAAGCACGAGACGAACGATGAGCTTATTAGGATACAGGGGAACATGGGGTGCGGAATAGTAATCTCTGCTTAATTACACAGGACTGTACTTGTATAGAGTGATTTGGTCATAGCATGAACTGTCAGAGTGGAGGAAATTGATGTCGAGAATTTATGCGACTCAGCAGGTATAGTGGACGAGGCAGACTCCCTCTGCCAGGTATTGGACGGTGGGATCGGGTAAAGCGCCGAGACTGCAATACTGCACTGGTGCGCGCTATTATTAAGCCAGATATTCGAATCCGGTTCATTATTGTTGCTGCGCTGTCATTGGGCCGCTACGCAGGAAGATGTCGTTGGCCTGTCTTGCGACCGCGGGGCCTACCCATCCTGTAGGCTGTAGGCCAGGAGGAGAGTTGGCACGCGAGCACGCAAGCACAAGCCGGCCTTTCCGGGAATAATCCGCAGCATTTTATCAGAGGAAAACAAGGGTTGTATTCATATTAGCAGGGCCCCGGGGGATTGGATAGGTATGGGCCGCGGGAACAGGCCGGCGTTACGTCGTACGAGAGAGATGAATCCACGTGGCGGTGGTTGCGCCGGCGAGAATGCGGTGAGGCGAGGAAAAGGTCTGGCCGTTATTTTTGGTCCTGCTAATTTCCAACAACATTTTTTTCGCGAGCCTGTTGGCTGGCAGAAGTGGATGTTGATGCTTCGTGGAGAAACATCACAGGCTGTGTAGGCGCTGTGGATGGGGAGCTGTCTTGATCAATCACAAAAAAAAAAAAAGGGCATTGTGTACACACAAAGTTTTTTCTCCTGTGGCTTGAGCAGGCACGCAAGCTCTCGTGAGCATTGGCTCATGCGGCCTCTCTCTCCGTCAGCTGCGGGCTCTGCCAGAAAGAACAGGAAGAGGAACGAGCCTGAAACTAGAGCGGGTTTCAGCCAGCCAGAAGCCGAGGTGGGCAGTTTTTGGTGGCTTGATGACATCAGCGAACCCGATCTCTTGGCCTGATGAGTGCACCTTGTACATACTCCGTTAGTTACTACCAGGACTGTTAGTAATCCGTAAATGGTGAATAAATAGAGGACGGATACGCTAGAAACGCTACGCGAGACGACCCCTGCATCTTTGCGACAAGTCGCAAGGGATGAGGTGAAGAAAGCTGAGAGAGGGAGAATGAGAGCCAAAATCTCCCCTGCATGTAGGAAACAAAGTTTGAGCATCTGTGAAAAGTACTAGGTATGTAGAGCAGTGTGACAGCTAGGTGTGGCGATGAGTGAGTGGTGAGTGTGTATTTGTTTCAACTGTCGTGTTTGCGGGCCAGTGAATCGGCCAACGCTATAAAACAAGTTTCGAATCAGGTAGCGAGAGGAGAGGACAATTAATGTAGATGACTTTATCAGTTATGGGAGTGCAAAGTCAAAGAAATGGAGGATGAGCCGGCGTGGTGGTTTATTACGTCGTATGACCCAAGTAGAGTCACTCGCGCAGACGGCGGAGCGCGACAATAATCATGAGAAAAAGCTCCTTAATAAAGTTTTATGGTGATGACCTCTTCTTTTCTATTGAAAAAAATACCGAGGGAGGACTGGCAGTCTGACATATAAGTAAATAGATTGTACGGAGTAGCGGTTGAGCATTGGGGGACAGAAAAGGTGGGCGGTCCTGGGATACCTAATTTATCCGAAATGGCTATTACTGGAGCAATGAGCTATAAAGGAAGGTGTAAAAAAAAGGCCCAGTTCTAAATTAATTAGATATGACTACAATGTTTTTGTATTCTTTATTATTATTATTCTTTAGAATTTTACAGCGCGTAGCTGTGATTAAGAAGCCAGTATCAATAGTGTTGGGCGGCTCTTTCAAGGCCAGACACGAAAAGGGCAGTGAAAAGACGACGCTACCGACATGTTCGTGCCGACTGATTGATTCTATAATCGCTGTGACTTTTCTGCGAAAAACAGCCAACTGCTAGAATAAATTGTTTTTCGGCAGCGTCGGGGCATTGATATAGCGAGGCTGCCATAGGCTCTTGGCTGGTCCGACACCCGTTGACAGTGACAAGAAAAGCGGGGCCTAACCATAGCGGTCTGCCTTTTCCTGGTTTATTAGCTTCCTCGACATTCCCAGCTCGCTTCAACCAGCCTCACCAAGCTATTGGCCATCAGCTGTTGCCACCACCCGCGATTGTGCTGTATCATCCAGCCATCACCAAGAATGACACGACATCCTACTGTGACTCGATCTGCTGCATCGCCGTAGTACTGACTGTACGGAGTACTGGTCGGCAAAACCATCAGCCACAAAGAAACCACTGGTGGCCAGTGAATGATGGCTCTGTTTGCATCGAGCAGCAATGCCCCGTCACATCATCATCGCCATCACTTGTGACGCATCATCATCCTCACATCGATTTCTCCATCAATGCTAGCCAGCCACCTTTCTTCAACACCGTTCGGCTGAGAAGAGGAAAAAGAAAGAAAAATACATGCGTGTCCAACAGGCATTGCTTCGCCGGGCTGGGCTGGGGGCGCCACCTGGGTGGCTAAAAATTGTTGGCCACTTTTTTGGTGGTGAAAAAGCGGCCAACAGCTTTGTCACCCACTTGGTGCAACGCTTGCATGTCTTATTCCCCACGCCCCTTCCTTTGCCCTCCGCAGATCCCTGCTCTTAGTGTCCGCGATATCGACTCTGAATTATCGCCAACCAAGAACGATGCCGGATGAAAAAGAAAAAATGAAAGAGAAACGCCCGAAAAAAAAAAAATCAGTGACTGGCCAGCTCGCCATCGATTCACTTTCTGCTAACCGATGCGCCCTCAGCAGCCAATGCAAGGCCGCTCCTTGGCCTTCAGATGGAAAATCCCCTGACAAGACTCCCCAGTCTCCTCCCAGCCCACTTGGGGCTCGTTGGCAACTTGGCACGCGGCTCTGAAACCGCAACCAGCCTATCACCACCATCTCACTCGATCTTTTCTTCATCTTCGACTGGCAGGGGGGCACAAGCCAAGACACCATTCCACCCCTTGACTTGAAACTGACATGGACCCCATGTCGCACTTCACTTTCCCTATTCATAATCTACAGAGTATTTACTCCGTACTTGTCGACGCCACTCGCACACGGCCAATCTGCTCTCGTCCATGCTATTGGGTTATCAAATTAGCAGGTACCTGGATCGCCAGGAGACCATCTGCCATTCAACGACCATCGCCCTCCCTCTCGTCCCTCGCTTCTCAGCATGATCCGTCACTTGTTTCCCCTTGACTGCTCGCCAGCCAGCGGATGCCGCCCCGTACCTTGGTTCTGGATGTTCTAGTTCGCCCACCCAGCCGCTCCCTGCTCTCGTTCCTTCTCACCTTGTCCCCAGTCTGTGTCCTTCATCTTGTAAGTGGCTGCCTGTCGTGCGTCGGCTCCGCTGTCTCGACCTGGCATGCACATGCCATCATCGCCGTATAAGACGTCCCCGCCGCCGCCACATCGGACTTCGTCTCTTCTTTCCAGCAGACTTTCTCATCACTGTCATTCCTTTAACGAAAAGAGCCCGGATTTGCTCTTCGTTTCACTTCCTTTCTTCTCTCTCATTCCCAGGCTAGACCTTGGCATTTGCACGCTTTCAACACTTTCTGCCTTTCTGCCTTTCTGTGCAGCAACGCGCCTGGTGCACGGTATCATTCGATTCACTCGGTATCCCACGAAAGAACTTCGAATAGAGTGCACTCTGTCTTTGCATTCTCCGTCTACTGGCCTTTGTAAGTCTTCACCTCCCTACACTCAGCGTCTCGTAGAGTGTCGCCCGTCTCGCTTGGCAAACATTCCAGATGCAGTTTTGTATGGCTCCCGTCTTTGAGCCACTCGCGCGACCATATTCTCCTTTGCGCCGCAAGCGATAATGAAGACGCACAAAAGCCTTTGCTACCTGGCACAGATTCACGGCCCCAGATTCGTTATTTTACTAACACGCGACTCTTATAAAGACGCGAGACATACCTCGAATAGCCCTGCCCACAACAACGTCCACTCCTTTACTGAATCTCCGTCCGGCACGCCTGATTCTCACATTCCTTTCATTGCCAACTCGGTACACAACTTCTCTTCGCCTTTCTGCGCCATCTTTGCACAATCTCTTTCGCAACTTCTCTCAACACCTTTGCCAACCACAAAAGTCAACATGTTTATCAAGTCTATCGCCGTTTCCGGCCTGGTCACCGCCGCCACTGCTCACATTCTCATGACCAACCCTGTCCCTTATGGACGAAGCTCCCTCAGCAACGGTCCTCTCGACGCCAACGGCGCCGATTTCCCTTGCAAACAACGCAGCGGTGTTTATGATGCCGAGGGCGCCAGCAACGTCTACCCCCAGGGCAGCACGCACCAGCTCGAGTTTCAAGGCACTGCTGTCCACGGCGGCGGTTCCTGCCAGGTATCTGTCACCAAGGACCTCAAGCCTACCAAGAACTCCGACTGGAAGGTCATCAAGTCGATCGAGGGTGGATGCCCTGCCAAGGGACAGACCGGCAACATGGGCAGCGACGCCCAAGCGGTCGTGCCTTACAAGTACGACTATACCATTCCAAACGAACTCATGGCCGGTAACTACACTATTGCCTGGACCTGGTTCAACAAAGTCGGCAGCCGTGAGATGTACATGAACTGTGGTCCCCTGACCGTCACTGGCAATGCGGGTACTGAGAACTTCATGGATAGTCTTCCCAACATGTTGGTCGCCAACATCGGCAATGGCTGCAGCATTCCTGAAATGGCCGATGTCAAATTTCCCGACCCAGGTAAGGATGTTGACAGGTTCAACGGCAAGACTGACGCCTTCACTGCTCCCGTTGGCTCTTGTGGAAAGACTGCTACTGGTGGCAGCACCCCTACATCTGCTCCTGGCGGTGGGGTTAACCCCGAGCCGACTGCCTCTGCCACTACTTCAGTCCAGCCTACTTTTGCTCAGCCGAGCCCCTCTCTGCCTACGAGCGGTGGTAGTGCTCCTGGTTCCAGCCTTCCTGGTGGCATCTTCATTACGCCCCCTGCGTCCCAGCCTAAGCCCACTCAGGCGCCCGGTGCTGGAAACTCTACTGTCCCGGCTCAGAGCTCCAGCAAGCCCGCTCCTACTTCCGTCACTGCGCCTACTCCTGTGAGCCCCGGACTCCCCCCTACTGCTACCGGCGGCTCTAGCCCTGGCAACACGCATGCCTTCGGAACTGCCTGCTTCTCTGAGGGTTCATGGAACTGCATTGACGGCAAGACTTTCCAGCGCTGTGCCAGCGGTAAGTGGTCTGTTCCCCAGGCCTTGGCTTTTGGGATGTCTTGCCAGGTCGGTGAGTCTGCCAACATCAAGATGGCCGCTGCCGCTCGGATCAAGCGTGCTATGCGCCGCGGTCTCCGCATTCGCCATTAGACCTCACTTGTATGCTGATGGCCGCAATATTCTCGAAACTTTATGCGGCTGGTCGAGGGGTTAATTGAAGTCGAGGCCAAGATTCGTGTATATAGCTTCTGTTCCATACATTCAATTCACTAGGGTGATGGTAGTTTGGTGAGGTTGATCATGGTGAGATCTACACAGTATTTATATCAATGCATCGTATTAAAGATGATACTCTTCAACTGTGGATATAATCATGTTCCTGTGAGTTGACGTACAAGTAACCCTGCACCTGACTTTTCTAAAGCCAGGTGCTGGCTCTCCTTGTTGATGTGCGGAACCGCAACCATGCCAGCTTCCTTGGTCTCGTATCGCCTTGCCCCAGCCTTTTCAAATCAAGCGGCACAACCCTATCCGCGTAGTCTATACCAAGCTGCGCGCGTCCGTCGTGCCCCGTGTACCGCCCGAAGCGGAACGTTTCGCCGCCCACATCCTCCCGCGCTCCCTTCACAACACTGCTCGGAGCAACGAACGACAGCACGGATCCGACCGTGGACGGCATGCGGGGGAGGAACAGCCGCACGCCTCCGACAAAGTACGCCACCACCATAACCAGATAGAGGCCGAGAATGGCCACGCTCACCGCAAACGCTGGCGTGGAGACGAAGACGCGCGTTTCCTCGACGGTCTGGGTACCGTCCACCGTCGCCTGCACACCCGCCTCCGTCGCGGCAAAGAGGTTGGGAGTAAGGCTTAGAAAGACGACGAAAAGGACCTTGTAGACGGCTTCGACGTCGGGGAGCAGCGCGCGGGCGTCGGGCAGCGGCGCGGCCGGGTCCAGCGTGGCGCGGTCGTCGCCGTCGGCGCCGCCGCCAACGCCGCGCCGACGCAACACGAGCAGGTAGTTGAGCCAGTCGCGGGCGACGGTATCGTTGTGCCAGGGCGCCAAGCGGTTGCGCAGACTGTAGTGGAGCGCCGAGATGACGGGCTGCTGCTGCTGCGCGCGCCGCGTCGCGTTCCGGTACGGCCAGACCGCGGTAAAGGAGGATGTGGGCGTCGCGGCGCGAACGTGACCGGCGGCGTCAAAGACGACGCGGAAGCGCGCGGTGCGCAGCGTCGGGCTGCACGCGAGCGCGGCGGTGCGGATGGTGGCGTTGGCGCGGGACGCCACAGCCGCGGCGCGCGACCACCCGACGACAAGCGTCTCGTCGCACGCGCTCGCGTCGTAGGTGTCGGTCACGGTGTCGACTGTCTCGACGGCGGCGCGGCCCGACGGCATGCTGTAGCGCGTGTCGTTGAGCAGCGCCGGATACGGGAGGTAGGTGGCCGCGCAGGCCCGGTTCGCTTCGGCGTCGGCGTTGGGGTACCGCATGTCCATCGCTGCCGGGACATGAACGGATATGTAGGTGCCGAGGACGCGACAGCCCGGATCCACGCCGACGCCCGTCGTCTCCCCGGCGAAGAGCCCGGTGCCGGCCGGACCCGCCTTGGCGGCGTCGGCGTCTAGAGGCAGGAAGCGAAAATCGGGCGTGGACCACGACGGCAGCGCGGTGCCGTAGCTCAAGTTGGCCATGACGACGTAGAACGGGTCGCGGTAGGGCGAGGGGGACACGGAGAGCACCTTGTGCACAAACGCGGCGAGGCCGTCGTCGGCGATGCTTGTCTGGTAGCGCGGCGCGAGCGGCGCCGGGTAGGCGACGCGCCGGGGCAGCTGGTTGAGGAGTGCGCCGAGGCCGACGGCGAGCACGTTGCCGAGGAGCGCGGTGACGCACACGGCCGCGAGCAGCACGTGGCGTGCCCGGACGGCGCGAAACACGGTAAGCTGTGGCGGCAGGGCGCTGTACTGCGAGCGCATGGCCTGCTGCGTGGGTTGCTGCTGCGGCCGCCGGGCGGCGAGGAGGTCGTCAAAGGGCTGGAGCATGCAGAAGTGGCGGTTCAGAAGCACCCAGACGGGCTCGACGAGAGTGGAAAACGCAGTGGGCAGGTAGTTTGTGAGGATCTTGTTGATTTCCAGGTTGGTCGAAGGGCGTTGGAGACCTGCGGCAAGACAATCAGCGGTCATGGCTTTCGATAGATACAACGGGTGCGGGCGGGGCAGACTAACCTCCGAGTACAGAATCCATTCTTTTGAGATATATAATGGCCCCGAGCGCGGCTGCGATTACAAGGAAGAACAGCACGCCCGCCACCGTCCGCAGCACAAACGGCTTCACCGGGGCTAGGTATCCCGTCTGGTTACACTCTTTCCGCACCAGCCCTTCCTCGGACGCCTGCTCCTCGGAGTCTGGCCGTCCCGCTACACGCAGCGTCGGCGTCGACGCCCCGGCGAGACAGCCGCACTGGAGCCGGAACCGATAGCCCCCCAGCCTGAGCCTGAGCTCCTCGTCGCCCATGTGGCCGGTCCGCGAGAAGACATCCTGAAGCTCCCGGCCGCTGTTCCGCGCCAGCTCGACCATGGCCTGCAGCGACGACGGCTCCCCGGACAGCATGCAGGCGCTCCCGCGACACACCCTAAGAAGCAGCAGCGCCAGCACGGCGACTAAGCCGAGAAAGCCTTCAACCAGCGCCGAAAACGCGCGGCTGACCACGATGCCGTACCGCGCGGTGAAGATGTGCCCCTCGGACGAAGCCTCCTCCTCCTGCTGCTGCTGCTGCTGCTGCTGCTGCTGCTCGTCGGCGGCGGGGGGGGTGTTGACTAGGAGGTGGGCGTAGGCGACGGAGAAGAGCATCCTGTGCACGGCGGTGTATGCCTCGGCCATGACGCGCAGGTCCGCGTACTGCGCGAGGCTCGCGTTGTAGTAGCCCAGCGCAAAGCCCACCATTGGCGAGAGCGGGTAGCCAATGGACACGTTGGGCAGCCGCGCGTAGTGCTCGAGCAGCGTCGTAAAGGGCAAGTCCCGCGGCACGTTGACCGGCGAGACGCCCGCGCCGAGGAGGTACTGAAACGCGGAGCTATTAAACTCGGCTTCGGGAAGCGACTCCGGCGGTCCGCGCGGCCTAACGCTGGCGTCGACCGGCCGCCGCCGCGTCGCCGCCGCCGACACCACCACCGTGGCCGTCACGTTTTGCTTCCAGTAGCTCGTCTCGCAAAACGCCGCCGACACGGTCGCGCGGCCGGTATCGTTGCGGAAGACTGCCCACGTGGCGAGGAACGTGTTCCAGGCGGTTTCGCGGCCGCAGCCGGGCCCCGCGAGCGACTGGTCGGCCCACGCGCTGTCCTGGTACCCGACGTAGAGCATCTTGTAGGGGGCCGCCTGGGGGATGCCCGGGTGCGGCACGATGCCCGTGGCGTTGCAGCCGCGGCCGTCGAGGAAGCTCGTCTCGACGGGGCCGTCGCGCGGCGGCAAGGGATCGGGCGGCTGCGCGATCGCGGGCCAGCAGTGCAGGTCCGTCCAGTACTTGACCGTGTCGCCGGTCCAGTTTGTCGGCGCGCCGGCCGGCGAGGGGGCCGACGACGACGACGACGGCGGCGGCGGCGGCGGCGGCGGCGGCGAAAAGGGACGAAGAGCGTACTGCGCCGTTGTAAAGGCCGGCAAGTCCTGGTCGAGCCAGGTAATAGCGTAGCCGCGATTTAGGACGGCCTGGCTGAGGGCGGTGGCCTGGGAGGCTGGGTCCATGAGGGCGAGGGGATACGACATGTTGACAGTGTGGCGGGCTAAGACGGGTGCGGTGCCAAAGACGGCACCCTGCATGGGAGTGAGCACCCAAAACACAAAGACTACAATAGTTCCCGAGTAAAAGCTTGCCCAGTGCCTTTACACACACACTCGTGTTAGTTTAGTTATCCGCAGCCAAACGTTGTCAACTTCGCCTACCTACCTCTTCGTTGCCGCTCTAAACGGCACAAACGCCACAAAATCCACCGGATAGTCCAGAAACAACGAGTCCCGTCCCGTCGCGCCCTCGGCCCGGGAAAGCTGCAGCCACGGCTGCATGCGCTTCACGTCGAGGTCGACCCAGTTCCACGCCAAGCTGTACAAGACGGCGGTGATGGTGGGCAGGTAGAGATGCGCAAAGGAGACGAGGGGGGGAAAGTCGGCTGCTGTGTCGACGAGGCAGAGGGCACCGTCGGCGGCGCTCTTTTGGGCGAGAATCTCAAGGAGCGCGGCCAGGAGGAGGGAGGCGAGGGCGAGGGCGAGGAGCACGGTGGGCTGCATCGTCTCGGGCTTCCAGCCGTGCGTGTGTACTGTATTTTTCAATACCGTGAGTTTTGAGTTGGCAGAGTATGGTGGGAGAAAACAAGATAAAGTAATGGACGTGGTTTACCTGTGGGCGGGAGTTGGGCGTAGGCATCTTGTTGATGGACGGTCACGGAACTTGATCTTGACGAGGACGACGGGATGAGAGCGAGGGCAGCATGGCCGCTGGTGGTAGTAGCTCCATCATCGATGGGGAGGCTGTGGAAAGTAGAGGATGTGGTTGAAGTCCGGATAGGGCCGTCCATTGTTGTTGATGATGCTGCGCCTTCAGATGTCTCGCGATTTCTCCTCTACCACATTGCTTAGGACAACCGCGATAAACTTTACCAGCAACAAAAGCAAAACAATTCTGAAAAAGAAGTTATAAAAAGAATTGAAATAGAGGGAGGGGGAAAAAAGAAAATGGTGGGCAAAAAAAAAAGCGTGTAAGAAACAGCTCAACCGCAGGGCTGTTCCGCCGTATACGCCCCCGACAGGCATTTCCATCCGCCATTGGCCTAGACCAAACAACTCCCCCCAATTCCACCCATTCCTGGCGCTAATAAACCTCACTAATAGCCGCTTCACCGGCCATGATCCATTCCCAAGCGGCCGCGTTATACAAACTGCTCCGTCCGGTCCCGCCGCCAACATCTCTATCCGCCACCTATCCGTTGCAAAATGGGCCCATCAGTTCCACGTCATCGGGCCAACAACTTACAACTTTAACCCATTCTAGTGTCTAGCTAGCTGCATATCCGTTCAAGTCTCGGCGCTCGTCTAAGAAGCCACCACTTCCCAATCACTATCAGCCTCTGTCTGCCACAACAGTTCACCCCCTCCCTCCCCCCTCAGTGTTGTCATATTACAGAGGAAAAAAAATGGTACAAAATAAAAACTTGTCGTTGCTTTCCTTTTGTTTTTCACTTTTACTATAAAAATCGAGACACCGTACGTGTGGCTGAAACTACACCAATATATCCGCATTAGCGTGGGCGCGTACACACCCCACGTTTCGACCATGATGGCTGCACAAATCGGACGCATCCAATAGCCGCCCGGGTTCCACCAGATCCTTGACCCAGCAGACCCTGTTGCATGAAAAATGACCATGTGAATATACATGCATGAGAGAAATCAACCAATTTAGAAGATCAGGGGTTTGCTTTGTGCTACAACTTACAAGTCACTAGATGCTTGGCAGCTGTGCTCACAACCCATTCCTGGGTACATTGCACGTCGAGAGAAAAATGCAACATCATGTATATCTTACAGGCGAATCAAACATGGGCCACTGTCATATCATACAAATTTGGCAGTCCTGGAAGATCTCAGCCTAGTGTCTACCACGGATAAATAATAATCACCCCTCGCGTGCAAATACTTCCCGCATGGCCTGCCCAGTCTTGCAAGGCCAGTATACTAGATATAAAACTAATGAATATAAAACAGAGGCCTTGTATTACCCCCGGGGCAAGTCAGCGACACCGTAAACGCCAAAAAAGAGCAGTTGGTACTAAACGTCGGGCCGCAGACATGTGCCTCGGCCTCGCGATACCATCAAGTCATGCAATCGTATTGTTCAAGCCCCCCTCCCAATATGCTGCTTGTATCTTTACACTTTAAATATCAATCGTCTTCATGGCGCCGTCAGCAACCTCGGACTGCTTGCCGTTGGCCTTGGGGGGCTCGTTTTCCTTGTCTCTGAGGAGGTCGGATTCGCGGCGGGCGGCGAGCGGTGTCGTGGCGGCGCTCGTGGGGCTTTTGGGGTCCTGGCTGCTTCGGGGTGAATCGGCGTCTTCGTCCATTTCGACGAGCGTGCTGGGTTCAATCTCAGCGTCGGCCAGGATGGGCATCACCATCTCCTCCGTTACCCTACTTAGAGGCGGGGGCTTTCCGAATCCGCGGCGTCCGGGGCTGGTCAGGGGTGACGAACCCTTGAGGCGCTGCATGGAGCGGCCGCGGGCGTCGCCGTTGGGGCCGTCGACGGGGCTGGTGTAGGGTGAGCCGGAGCGGCTGCCTAGGGGCGATGCGGCCTTGGGAGACGCCATAGACCTCCTCTTGCCGGCCCCGGCGGCCCGGCGGCCGTACTTTTGGTCCATGCGCCATCGCAAAATGTTAAAGTACGACGGCTCAATGCGAGTCTCCTTGAATTCGCGCAGCTTAAGCTCGTTGGTATCCTCGTCGACGTACCACTTGCCCGAGTTGAGATCGTCGGCGACAAGAGCTAGAAAGGCGCCCCATGAGCGGGCAACAACGTACTTGGTGTCGTAGTCGCGGCCAAAGAGAATGATCTGACCCCAACGACCGGCAGGACCGGGACAAAGGTCGACAGCCAAGTTGTTACCACCCCAATCGCGAACGAGGGGGATCCAACCAGAATGCGCGTAGGCCTTTCGAATACTGTTGGCGGGAACACAATCCTGCTTTTGAAGCAGGCTCTCTTGCCAGGCATCGGGGTTGGAGGAAGATGACGGGGGTCTTTGGTGTGAGGAGCTCTCGCCATTATCCTGGCTTGAGCGGCGAGGAGGAGGGCGATTGTTGGCAGCGTCCAACAAGTACTGCTCGTTGACGCGTCTCCAAGTCTCCCACTCCTGAACAATCTCCTCAGCGTCCATGAGCATACCGCTAAAGATGATACCGGTGGGTGTGCCGCCGCGTTCTTGGCCGTCATGGACCATGAGGGAGTCACGAACATCCTGGGGAAGGGAGCAATCGAGCTGGTGTTCGAGGTCGTTTAGGTCGTTGATGGTGCAGCCCTCGCCGAGCTGGTCAAAGAGCTCAAAGTAGTTTTCCTCAGCCCAGGTGTCTATGCGGTGCCACGAATGTTGAACGGGAGGAGGCGGGGGCAGTCCGTCGGAAAAGGCCTGCATCTGAACATCTCCCTGACCCTGGACCTCGAAGCCGTCGGCGTTGGCCTGTTTGGCGACGGAGGAGCGGAGGCCGGGGGAGTAGGAGCTGTTGGGAGTGGACGAGCCGCCATGGCCCTCGTAGCGGGTAGAGACACCTTCGTCAAAGTAGGGGTTGGAGACGTCGGCGCGTGAATCCGAGGCAGTGGCGACGCCGGTGAGCATGCCAGATCTGCTGTCACGGAGGGGAACGTGACGGCCGGTTCGTTGGGGCGAGTCAAACGAGGAATCTGTTTGCCGAGGGGTTGGCGGTTAGCAGTCGCAGCGTGTTTGTGGTCATCTGAGGTCGCTTACGTCTGTCGTAGGTTGTCATGGTGTACCAAAACGACTTCAAGGCGGCACTGAACCTATTGACCATGTGATTAGCAGTCGACACTAGCAGTGATTGACGACTTGCGCGCATTGCAAGGGGTGACAGGGGTGCATACGAGTTCGCCATGTTGGGCGGAGTGATGATGACCAAGGCGCGGTGAAAGTGGTTGTCTGTGTCGGACGGCGTGTTTTGCAATGATTTAAAATAAGCGACCACAGAGAAAAGGGTAGGATGCGTGTAAAGGTTGCCGAGCGATCGCAAGAGGTGTGCGTATGTGTACTGAACTCCTTTGTCGCGGTCGCGTCACAATTGGGCGAGAGCTGTGCGGTGTGCGGCGTGGGAACGACGGCCAATGTTGAGACAGTGGCAGAAGGATTTATCAACGGGTTCCAGCCAAGGCTCGGGCAGTTGCAGAATATCGACGAAAGGAGGCAGCGGTGGTTCTGTCAATAACGAGGTAAGACAGGATCAAGGGCCCGTGGTTCGATGCCGCTATCTGGACGACGGACAAAGGGGGCGAGACTGAGAGGGAGTAGGTAGGTAGGTAGGTAGGTAGGTAGGTAGGTGCGACGAGGTGCCCTGGGCGCACGCCAGGCGGGTTGTGCGTTGCGCAGCGGGAAGTGTACTGTTGGCGTGCGGAGCGGTGCAAGGACAAAGAGCAAGACACTAGAAAAGAAAAGAGTGAAGGAAAGATGCAAAAGGCGGCCTTTTGGGGAATTGCTGGCACAAGTATCCGTAAAAAGGTAGAAGCCCAGATGGGGGAGGCAAAAGGCGGCAGCAAGTGGTGGCACCAGGGGAGGCACCAGGGGAAACAGCCAAGATGGATGAGGACTGGAGGACGGGAGATCACAGCCGATATTTAGGGGGATACTTGCATCAAGGCGGAGTTGCTGTGTGCACAGATGTATCTTTTATCCGTGGATGATTTTCCAGCCCATTTTAATATCCCAGCTTTTTTGTTCTGATCTGGTCGGTACTTTGTTGCTCTACCAAGTCTGGTGACGAACCAAGTACCTATCGTTCGTCATTCACTCCCTCCCAACCTGGCTGCCTCTCAATGGACAAGGCGCTCGCTGTGGCCCTGGCGCTGAACCTCGCTGGGGAACAACCAAGTCAAAAAAAGCCGCCCCAGTCGGGTTCTTTTAGCAGCCTTTAACTGGACGAGCCACCCAACTACAGTGGATGATGGTGTGGGGGGTCTTCCAGGTACCTCGAGCCTGGTACCTCCACTGCGGATATTACATGTACTTTTTTTTCTTTCCTCTTGTCTGCCCTTTTGAAGAAGAAAGCTGGACAAAATAAAACTTGTTCTCCATTGAGCAAGAAGAATAGCCCTGCCAAGAGATGAGACCCGTCCTCGTAAACAATCTACATGGATGACCAAAGGCCTATTCGTAAATTTAGGGCCGGCCATCTCGTGGCCAACTCGCACTGCCTTGCAAACCGGCGGTGCTCTTGTCCAACCAGCGTGGTCCCATCTTTGCTCCTTCAATTCGCTCCATCATGATGCCTGCCTGCCAGCCTGTTTTTCTTCTTCCTTTTTTTTCCCCCCTCCTCAAACATTATTGCAAGCCTGCAAGCCACATTGCCGTTGCCCTGGGCTCCAAGAGGGGTATTCGTAATAAAGGACTTCCGCCATCGTCAGTCTGCAGCAGAAGCCGCCGCCGCACGTTCCTGTTCCTTGGCCGCGAAAGAAAAAAAAAAGCCACCGTCGTGGCGTCAGTGACGGCGTGGGAAATTTACGCCGCCAATACACGTTATAACCGACCGTGGCCGAGCCTTATTAGTCATCCCCCCCAATCTCAACTCTGAAACAGCTAGGGATTGTTCATGATCCGAAATCTTGTTTTTTTTTTTTGTAATTGCAGCCCGTTGACAGAATATTCAGATGATAAAGCATGGAGGCACGGAGGATTTTCATCATTTTCCTTTTTTGGCAGCAGCCCACTCACTCTGTGCATCGTTGCATAAATCACATCTCTGCGTGCATAAACAACTGACCAGAGGCACTGGGGCACCCAGAATGCCAACCAGACCCAAAGTCACAAAAGGAAAAGCCAACAAAAATTTAACTATGACCGAAAGCTGCTTCTAGACTAGCAAAACTAGTCATGATGATCCCTTTTTTCAGCTTTCTTGGTCCTGGCTACCCGCTTGCTCCGCCTCCGCAATTCGTCCTGAAGCTTGATGGAGCAGAGACGGATGCCTGATTCAGGACAGGAGCCTTTGCTGTCTGCCAACTCGAGCACGATGCAACTCGAGATAGGAAAAAATAAATAAAAATAAAAATAAATAAATAAAAAATAAAAAATTCGCCAGCTCATAGAAACCATGTGCGTTGTGGAGTGGCTCCCTCCTTCGCCTTGTGCCGTGTTTCATCTTAGATGAGACGGACCAGGGTTACCTCGATATCATCAATGGGACAATACGGATAGATGACACTGCATTAGTCGCATGTCAAGCTGAAAATTCAACAGCAGAAAAGGTGTCGAACCTGTCCTCATATTCTCGTCAGGTTTCTACTTATTACTTGCTTCTCAATAAAGTTACAGGAATGAAAAATAAAACAGTTACGACGCAGCAAGAAACGTAGTCGCACCACAAGCCACACCGATAGATATATTCCGCGCTTATACCGTCAAGCACACGAGCACACCGTCCTTCCCTCACGCCTTCTCGCTAAACTCTTGTAGCTTATCCGCCAGCTGCCTCTTCGCCGCCGCCGCCAGCCCCCTATCCGGGCTCGCCACCTGCTCGCTGTAGCACAGCTCCAGCAGCACCCTGAGCTCCTCGTACGTAAACGTGTTGCTCGCCTGCGCCGCGCCCGCCTCCTCTCCCATCTTCTTGTCCCTGTCCTCCTGTGCCTTCTCCAGCACCGCCTCTGCCCCGCGGTCCAGCAGCGCGTAGTAGTTGGCCGCCCGCGTCAGGTCCACGCCCTGCTCGACATTCTTGAGGTTCTGCTGCAGCACCAAGATATTAAGCTGCATCCGCCTGCTGCCCTTGGCGTTGATGGGCGACGCCATACCCGCGTTGCCCACCAGGTACGCGTTGGTGAGCAAACCCAGCCCCGTCCGCAGAAATGACACCTCCTTGGCTCGCAGGTACCGCGCAATCGTTTCGTCAAAAAGTACCAGCTCCAGGTTCAGGCCCAGAATCGCCGGGTCCGGCTCTCGCACCTCCTGTTCCAGCAAATAAGGCGCCACGCCGGGCGACAGCACGTTGCGTAGCGAGTGCACGATGCGGCACCGCACTTCCATGTGCAGCGTCAGCAGCGCCGTTCCCGCCAGCTCTTCGTACGACGACACTATGTTGTCAAACGTCCTGTGCGCATGATTAGCATCTCCCACGTGGCATCGTTTCATTCATGGCAGCGACATACTGTACAGTGTCCACGGTGAGCGGTAGCACAACGGGGCCGGCCTCGTTCGCCGCTTTATGCGGATCGTTCATCAACGTCCAGCGTCTGTTTGCCTGTTGCGTCATGTTTTGACGTGAAGAGTCCGTCTCATGCGCGGTGATGTGTCGCAGGCCCGTAATTCTCGTCGCCAGCCACTTCATACTCGTATAAAGCAGACACAGCGACGTAATCGTCTCTCTATCTTGTATAATGTCATTTGGCTCCAGCCGCGTCTCGTTGGTGTGCTCGATCAACAGATGAATCTCCTTTTCGCCCAGCGCCTTGTCCTCTTCCTCCGACAGCCACATCTGCTTCATGACTTCGTGGATCTCGCCAGGCTGCACTGCGAATCGTGCCGACGCACGTAGATTGCTGGCGTCGTTTGCTTGCTCCTGCGTTTTGGTCACGAGCAGCTTGTACCAGTCAAAACATCGCTCATAATATCGTATCATCTGTGTCACTAGCAGCGAGCTGAGAGCCTGATCGGGTGGGATCGTGCCCAGCATTCTGCAAAACGCCGTGACGATGTGGAAAAACGAGGTGGTTCCCTTGAAGATGGGCAATTTCGAGTGTTGGCTCCAGTTTGCATCTTGCGCAAACGAATCCATCTCTGCCAGGATGCTGTCGCTGAGCTTGGTGAGCGTCTCGTCCAGCTGCGGCTGAAAGACATTGACCAAAAAGTTATCCAGAAACGTCGTAAGTGTACTTGTCGCAAGGTCAGAGCCTGGCGGTACAATGGTACGAAGGCGTTGCAGGAAGAGCAGTGTTGATGGTAGAAGCAGACTCATGTTGAATACGCTAGGCTCGACCAAGGGTTTGTGAGTGCCCAGAAGCTTGCTTTCGCTCGAGAAGCCGCCGAAAGTGTGTCGGCGTGCACCTGCTTCAACAAAGGCTAGCCTATCCCGTCGTTTGTCCACCCCTTGCTTGCGATCATTGCCAGTCAGTCCAGGCACAGTGGCCTGCACAATGCCTTCTAAAGCGTCATACTCGGTGCTGATGTCGATCGACTTGGCATCAATCTCGGCGAATTTGAAGAGGTGTTCGCGCGTGGAGTCCTTTTTGTTGTTGAGCGACCCCCCCGGGTTTGGCGAGTCAAACTGGAACACGTCTGCATCGGTTGTGACGTAATTGCGCAACAACGACCGAATCTCGTTTTGATACAGATTCCAGAGCTCCTTGAAGCTGCCCAGCAGCGCACTGTTGTTGCCTGCTCCTTCACGCCGAATCAAGGCCTTGATCGACTCGTGGAAAACGCGGTGACCTTCTCCAATGGCTTCAAATTTAGCAAAGAGACTCCATAGCAGGTCATGAATAACTTCGGCGCGCATCTGTGTCTCACGAGAATTATAAATGTTGAGACCCTCTGGCTTTGTTGTTCCTCCTCGCAGTGAGCTGGGGTGGCGCTGGTCAACTTCGTTGTTGGTCTCGTTGGCAATGGCGAAAAGCTCAACAGGCATTCGCTGCTTCAGCGATTCGACGGCATTTTGCAGTCGGCCAAGCTTGTTTAGCGCCTCAACCAGCAAGGCAATGTAGTAAAAAGTATCGGCCTCGGGGTTCTTCATGGGATCCTCCGTCACTGCCCTTTCAATGTCCATGCTTTCCAGGATACTGTGGAATGGCATAATCGAGTCTGTATCCGTGAATTCATCCGTGAAAGCGCCCTGTGTCTTGTATAGACTTTGCCAGCGCTCTTGGCAATAGGGCGACTTGAGATAGAGGTGCTCGTGTAATTCTTCCACCAAGATTTCCATGAGCGCCGTTTCCTGGTTCACCAGATAGCTCCGCAGGTCATTGAGCGCGCCAATATCGTCGAGTTCCGGCCGTCGGAGCTTCCTCAGCGCATTCTGCAACACATCCACCGCTGCCAGGAACCGCTTCTCCGATATGCGCGCCTCGAGCTGATCAGGCACCGCCCGCAAGTCATCTAGCTCGTTGAGCGTCTGTAGCAGGTCATCATACGTCGCGGACGTCTCGGACAGTTTTCTGAGCCCGGGATCGGTCGAGCAGAGGCTGGACGTGGCGCTGGCCAGCGACTCCTTGAGAGCGCGCACGCGTCGCTGCGAGCCCTGGATACTGCTCTGAATCTTGTGAAAGGTGCCGATGGACGAGTTAAAGCCCTGGTGGTGCTCATGGACCGTGTTCTTGAGCGCTTCCTGCAGGTAAGCATGTGTGTCCTGGAACTTGCGGTAGTCGTGCGCGCGGCCCACGGAGCTTGCGTCGAGCAGCTGCAGCGCCAGCTGCACGGGGACGCAGTCCTCGCTGCACAGCGACGGCCACTCGGCCCGGATATGCTCCAGCACCTGTGTAATCTGCCGGTCCGCCGTCGACTGCGTCATCCGGTGCCGCGAGGGCATGCTACGCACCACGGACGGCGGGCCACCGCCGCTGCTGCCGACCCTCTCGCCGCGCTCGCCTCGCGGTGGGAGGGGGCCTTGCGACGACGGCGGATTGTATCGTTCACCTCGGCCGTTCTGTCTAGGGTCACCGCCGTACGAGTCGTATTCCTCCTCGGGCCTGCCAAAGTTGCCGTACCCGTTTGCGCCGCGGCCCGGCGGCGCTGCGTATCGATTCGACATGATGGGCGTGGGATGGGTGTTGTCAGGGGTCGTGTCGCAGCTGTCACGAGAGCGTTGGCACTGCCGCTCGCATGATCCTTCCAAACCAACTCACAAGTTGAGTACGTCTCGCTGCAGGTGTCCTCGCAGCGTCTATACTTGTGGTGAATCGATCGCGAAGAATTGAGACGTTGGTCAGAGCTCAAACGTGGTGGTTGGGGTTTGGAATGGGGTGCTGCCTCACCTAAATTTAGCGCGAGCCGTTCGTTCCACTGTCGTCCTGCCCAGCTGCACCCCGCATCCACCGGTACTGCTGGTTGGGAAAAATACCACTTAGGTTTAGAAAAGAAATTCAGTGTTGAAGAAAAGAAAGTAAAAGAAGAGCAGTTGTATTAATAACATCAAGTATGATGCAGGATCGTGCCATCAATACTGCCGGAATTGCCCGTTGAACAAAGCGTTAATGAAACAAGGCTACCCTCCCTGACTATGCTAGGTATTCTCAATTTGCGACAAGAGACTGATTGCACACAACGCCGATAATGAAGTACACACTGAAACCTAAATTGAAAACGGAGTCATTATGCTCAACTGCTCCCAGACTGCGGTGCATTGCTACCTGCTGCACCACTTGCACCACTTGCACCGCCTCGCAGATTGATCTGCCCAATCCGGGAGACAATATTGCTGCCGACGGCATCGACCGCGCCTCGGGGCGAGGACAGCGATGGACCAGTGGGTGCGGTTTCTTGAATGCGGAACAGCTTGACAGCTGTTCCGGTCCATATACCAGACGTCCCCTTTGCAATCTGCATCTCACTTGCATAGACGATGCCCCAGAGCATCGACTCGTACCAGCCTAGTGATAGCGGTGACCATTCAAAGGACTGTACTTTGATTGGCGATGCCTCGACACCGACAAGGTCAATTTCCCGCATTCGTTGCATATTTTCGGCAGAAAACATGTCCTGGCCGGCCTTTCGCGGCAGGAGACTTGTTACTTGCTGGATAACAGTCAGAAACGTGTGCAAAGGCAGTTCTGGAAGCCAGCTTTCTATCCAGTATGCTGACGGCTCAAAGGTGCCACTAGCACTCTGTCCGGCTGCAGAATAAGCACCCAGACTCGTCGTGCTGTTTTGTCGGGAAAAGGACCTCAGGCCAGCCGGCATCTTGCCTCTAGCCTTCTCTGACATGCCGCGCAGCTGCACAGGTACATAGTCGTCGGTGTTTGGAGTCGAGGATGTTTGCGATTGATTTTCGCTGGTAGTGGACGCAGCAGGAGTTGCTTGCGGCTCATCATCGCTATCATCGTCATCACCAACGGCAAATGCATTGTCCTCTACAACTTCCTCCAGGGTGTGTGCTTGGCCTACGACCGGGCTTCTTGTAGGCTCCAAGCTATCAACCGATGTTCGTCGAGATGCAAAGCCAGTGGTATCTCCATCTCCGCTTGTGTCCTTGCGTCGTCGATTCCTTCGCTCTATTTCTTGCAGGCCGCTCTCGAGCGTAAATGTTCTCAAGCTCTCTATTGGCTTCTTGTTTTTGATGATGGCCGCCACAAGTTGGGGGTTTTCCTTGTACTTGTGCTCGACGATTGTGCTGATGGACTCTAAAAGAGATCGCAGAAGAGGATGGTTGGTTTCATTGGCTAGAAGAAATGATGGCGAAGACATGAGAACAAACAGGTGCATGAGCTGGGAGCTACCTGACGCGCCTAGGTTCTCAACATATGGGGCAATGTTGTTGATGATTGCGAGAAGCGCCGGATAGATCGCAGTCAGTCCGCCTTGACTTGTAGTGATGAGAGTGTATATGGAGTGTATGAGAAAGTCGGCATAGGAACCATCAAATGAGTTGATTCTGATACCAGGCGGGAGACTTTCTTGACCGACAAACTTTTTATTCAAATGAAGACCAAAGTTCTTTTCCACGCTCATTGTCTGTAGCAAGAATGCGCACATACGGACAATGCCTTGCTTGGCCGGATCGTTTTTGTACTCGATGGCATAAAAAAGCGTCAAGACGATAAAGTCGTGCGCTCTGTTCGTATCGATGACAAACGCGCGGAATCTTTTGTTGCATTGTATCATTTCCCAGAACAACATCAGCATCTCTGCTGACAAATTTATTGACGCGTGAGTTCCGGGAAGATATGAAGTTTTGTCTTGAAGGGGCTGCGTCAGGATCCGCGAAACGCCATCCACTATAAACTGAAAATCTTGGGGGCGATGTAGGCGTCCGAGGAAATGGCGATAATGATTTTTTCTCGAAGATGCATCAACGTGTTCGGGTACAGTATAGATGAGCGTCGCCAGCAGCAGGTGCAGTGACTGGGTCACGAGCAACTGCTTGGTGTCGCGAATTATAAGCGAGTTGTAGGGTACCCGCCAGCTTGCAGGGTGATATTTGAGCGTCTTTCACGTGTTAGCAAAGTCCTCAAAGTGCTGCGCAGCTTGCCTACCGTGTTCAATAAAGAGCAGAGCACCGAGAGCACAACCTGCTTGTCTGGGTTCGTGCATAGGTGTGTCAGAGTTCGCACTCCACTTTGCGTCAGCGTTGGGCTGCTCATATATAGACCGCGACCTGCAAGAGCCAAGATCAATCGTAATAGCTCGCATCTATTGCTCTCAAACTCTTTTGTCGTTGGTACTGCAGTGTTGCAGCCCACGCCACTCTGCCATATCGCATACGTCACCTTTGGCCGACCGGGTTGCTGTTTGGGTATAGTGAATTCGGAGAAGAAAAGCATATCAACCAAGGTATCAAGCAGCTCCTCGGCGAGTGGCTTTGCGTCTTCGAAATGTGTTTTGTTGCCTTCTGTCTCTTCCTTGTCGACTCTCGATTCGTCAAACAGCACTTCGTTTGCGATGGCACCCTGGCGGGTTCTCCTCTTGCGGCTTCCCCAAAAAAACTGCTCCTCCCAGGGGTGAAGGGATTCTTTTTCATAGAGATAGGGTAGTACACGGGTCAAGACCCGAACGCAGTTGAGCGCTTCTCTCTCGGGTGCCAGCTCATTGTCTGGAAAGGACGGGTGGTGGCGGAGAACGAAGAGACGAGACGTCAAGGCGAGTATAAGAGTTTCTATATTCTCAAGGGCTTGGTCGCGACTTCTTCGAATATCGGCGGGGGAGAAAAGGCTGAATACATCCTCTGAAGACTCGGGAAGCTCCCAAAACTGTTATCTTGGTTAACTGGGTGCGAAGCCACGCAGCTGAACGAGTCGGCATACCGAAGTCCAGTATTCGTCGTCAGCTGGGATATTTCGCTCTTCGGAAAGCCGAAAGATCCCTCGTTTGAACACAATCTTGGAGTCACTGGCGCCCATGATGCAATAGACAAGAACTAGCTGTTATAACTTATGGCAGAGTGTCGTCGGATGCAGCTCCAGTAGCATGTTCGACGCTAATGAGACAGGACTACGTGGATTTGGCGGAGGTGGGCCGCCAGGCCAATCACTAGGTAGCTTGCCTTGGTTCTCCACTCCATCGTCGCCCAATACCAGCCGCCCAAAATCATCAAATGCGACAGGGGAAGTCGATATCGATAAGCTCCGTGAAAGTGTTGGAAATTTGCGCCAGTCGAGACTGAGCCTCTGCAGTTCCTAAACACCAACTTTGCGAGAACTACTATTCGCATCGCAATGCATCGTGCAAGATGCCGGGCGGCTGGCCAAGTGCGCTTTGCAAGCAGACCAGTGTGTCTTGGTTCATGGCTCTCTCCTGGACGCGTCGCGCTCTTCGCCACTTCGCAGCCACGCAATGCGACAACATCGGAAAAGAACGCTGCCGAGCAGGTATCCGAAGTGCCGGTCACCAGTAAAGAGGGAACGGCTTTTGGCTCCTGGTCCAGTCTCAAACAAAAACTACGACAGACCCTGGCGCCGCCAACAGAGGAATTTAAAACATTGCCTTCAGAGTCTCTAGAACCCGAGGCCGAGCAAACACCCAATTCACCGTCAAAATCTGCGTCAAAGTCCAACAGGTCCGCCAAGCCCTCCAAGCCTTCCAAGTCTTCCAAGTCTTCCAAGTCTTCCAAGTCTTCCAAGTCTTCCAAGCCCTCCAAGTCCTCCAAGCCCTCGAAACCCGCCAGAGCTGCCAAAACTGCCAAAACTGCCAAAACTACCAAATCCGCCGGGTCAGTAAAAGAGAGCGTCAAGAAGAAGAAAGAATTGGTTGAATTTGACGTCATAACTCCCAAGTCCCTGGAGCTGAAACCCATTGATCACGAGATACGCGAGATTCCAAATCTGAGTTACGGCCTCGACCGCGTACTGTTCAACGGTGGCGTATATCGAATGCAAGATGCTCGAACAAACGTTTATAATTTCGATCCGTACCTCGCGTCCATCATGCCAGTGGACGAGTTCGATTACGATGCTCTCAAGGAGTACGTCACGTCATCCAAGGATAACAAGCTCAACGATCTCGCCAAGCAGCATGGCAAAAAATACAGTGGTTCCACGTCGAGCATGACGGCCGTTCTCTCCCACCTTCATTTCCTCATCTCGGCTTGGAGATCTCCCAACCTCGATCACTTGTCAAGAGGGTGGACCCCGGAGTCTCACAACTTCACCCTCTTGACCAGAGGCCCGGTTGCCGCGTTTATAAAGTACAATGACGGAGCGTACTCTATCGATTCCGACAAAGAATACGACCACGAGAATATACTGAGCACACTTGGAAAATCTATGGAAAAGTTGCTCACGCTTCCGAAAGAAGAATACGAAAAGTATAGAAAGACAAAATCCCACCAATTGACCGAGGAGGAAAAGAACGCAGACGAGGCATATCACTATACTACATTTGGCGACTTTATGATGCGATCGCAACTGGACGCTCACGACCCGAGATTGCCCGGCACTGGCGTTTTCGACCTCAAGACAAGAGCCGTTGTGACTGTTCGAATGGATGTTCAGGGGCATGAAAAGGGTGTGGGCTACGAAATTCGAAAGCAATTCGGCCAGTGGGAATCTTTTGAAAGAGAATACTACGACTTGATTCGATCTGCGTTTCTTAAATACTCGCTTCAAGTACGCATGGGACGTATGGATGGCATTTTTGTCGCTTACCACAACACGCAGAGAATCTTTGGCTTTCAGTATATCTCTCTTCCAGAAATGGATCATGCTATTCACGGGCAGTCAGATACAACGCTAGGCGACCAAGAGTTTAAAGCCAGTCTATCAATGTTGAATGATCTATTGGAAAGAGCTACGAAGAAATTTCCTGCGAAGTCATTGAGGGTCCATGTAGAGACTCGACCAACGAATGACCCCATGACATACTTCTTTGTGGAGCCTGTCACTGATGAGGAGATGCAAAGGATCCAAGATTTCAAAAAGGCGTCTGTGGACAAACTGAAGGAGGAGATTGACGAACTCAGTAGCCAGGAAATGGCTGCTGAGATTGGCGCTGCTGAGAGTGGCGCTGCTGGCACTGTCGCTGCCGAAGCTGCTGCTGCCGAAGCTGTTGTTGCCGAAGCTACCGCCGCGGACCAAAGTGAAAATGCTGAAGAATCGGAATCTGTCGAGGAGGACGATATGGACCAGGAGTTCCAAAACGAAATAGCATGGCAGGAAGTTATGGATCGCGTCAGCGAGGCAGTGGATAGTGAATCGCTGGGTATACGTTCTATACGGGACGCTGTTCAAGATGCGTTGACTCACGGCGGTCTATTGGAAGGCAAAACGGAAGTCGAAAGCACGAAACACATTGATGATTTGGTGGCTGCCCTGACAGCACACTCCCAAGAGAGCAAAGAGTTGCAGAGCGCCTCGGAGGAAGAGCTGATCGATGCCGATGCTCAAACCGGCGATGAGACGCCGCTGAAGGATTTAATCTTGCGCGTGACCGAGGGCATTGACGAAAACACGGCCAATCTCAACGATTTCCAGCGCATATTTGCCGGCCTATCCGAAAAGCCCGCTGCGGATGAAAGTGTCGACTCAGAGGTCGACGCCGACGCCGACGCCGACGTCACCGAAACGAGCCAGGACACACCCAAAGATGAATCCTCGAAAGAGCTACTCGGCCTCTACCTCACCATTCGCAACAAGGTGGACGGCAAGTTTGTACCCCGGCCGGAGCGCCTAGGTCCCAGCAGCGAATGGGAGGTGCAGTACGCCGTGCGGGAGATGAGCGACGATCGCGCCCAGCGGCTCTACAACCAGATCAAGACGCGCCGCAAGAAGATTCTCGGCATTGACGCGGCCGAGCGCGCGCAGTCGTGGCATCGCATGTTTGAGGGCAGCCTGCCCGCTCTCAGCAAGAGCGGCGCGTCGTACCGCGCGGAGCGCATCAAGGAGGAGGAAGCGGCAGGCATCCGCGTGGCCTGGGAGCGAGGCCCGAGCGCGTCCTCGTAGCGGATGCTGGGAAGCGCATGGTGAGATGAAGCGCCTGTCATTGGTCGAAAAGGGCCGCGCTGGAACTCGTTGTTTTGTATAACGATATTTGTACATTATTCTGTATTTCTCCACACTAGCTGATGCCCTGTTTCTCGGACACCCGCCGCTTCACGCAGGCCAAGATACAAAGGCGGCTCGATTATGTTGATCAATGAAGGTTTCTATTTCTAGCAGAACTGGTAGCCTCAACTCTCGGAGAGTCGCAGTGCAAAGACGGCCCTTTTTTTTACCCGGATCGCTCACCAACACACGTTTAGGCGCAGTCATCAAAAGACAAAACTGAAGCATGCGGGTACTAAGCGAGGTTGGGACTGGTGCGTCAGCTAAAAGAGACGGCCGGATGTTACTGAGTGATCTCTTTCGCTTGTCGGGGCCGGAGGCGATCCAAGCATGTGGCACTCTTCCCTATCCTTTACAAAACAAGAGTTGATGATAAGAGTCGAGGGCGGGGAGGACTCAACATTCGAGAAGCATTGTCTTTCGCTAGCTCACTCGAATGCTTTGTTCTCTGCTATTTTCCGTCTTATTTTGTCTCTTCTTTCACCCCCAGTAGTGTCGGAACAATACTGAGCATGGGCACAGCACTTTCACGATGAACCTAGTAAGCACGCATTAGCAATTGAAGGCTGTGTGAGGCCAGCTTCCCCCCTCTCCACATTTGTCCGCCTGCGAAAGCCGAATAGCCCACCGTTGAAGTTACTAATGTGTTTGCGAAATACGGAAATCAATACTGCTGGTGTGCTGGAACTTTTGGTGTCCGAGCTTTTAGTTCGTGGAACCCGATTTGACCTCCCGAAACTGTCCACGCCGTTCGTAACGTAACACGCCTTGCCCTCTGATGCAATAGGCCAATCGATTAGTAAAAATTACACGCGATGATCCATGCACGTACCGAGATAAGGGGAGCTGATGGAGAAGGGTAACCCGGGTACGGCTCTTGGTTTATTGAAAAGAATGCCCTTGTTATCCGATGTAGCATCGGCGCTATCAAGACAATACGAGAAACTGAATTGTTTATGTGGGTAGCTCTCGCTGAAGCTCTAAAATCTATTTACAGGGTCTGTTCAGAACAGGAAGCAATGCGGTAATACGAAGCTGCATTCGACAACTTAAAAAAAAACCGGATACACGTACAGTTAAGATGGGTTGATACGTTGAGGCATAGGCCCGGGACGCCTACAATTAACCGTTTGTTCCCAACGATAGCGACTATAAAGAGAATTACTCTCCTCTTCGGTCAAAAAAGGGAGACTAGTTTCGGGCCTGGTCATTCTAAATAATTCGCGTGCCGTGAATGAAGGAATCATCATCTTATCATGAAGCTCAACTCGGTCGTCGCGAGTGGCTTTATACATGTATGCTTTGCAGCAGCATGGAGCAACTTCAAGATCCACGAGCAGCGCCAAAATGTGCCATCGGAATTCTCCAAAACTAGAGAGGGCGATGCCTCAGCCCCTGTCAATGCCGGAATCGCTCTCAAACAGAGCAATGTTGAGAGCGCCGAGACCTTGATACACGAGCTGTATGTAGCTGCATACTTGGCAAAGCAGAGAATCCTGCAGAGGCTAACATGTCTGTAGATCTGATCCGGACTCGCCAAAGTTCGGGCAACATCTTTCCCCCGAGGAACTCACGAATCTCTTCGCCTCAAGCAACGAAACGATCAACACCGTGCGACAGTGGCTCATTGCATCCGGCGTACCATCTGGATCTATTCAGACTTCACCTTCGAAGACCTGGATTCATTTCAATACCACAGTTGGAGAACTGGGACAACTGCTCCAAACTCGGTATCACGAATTCACCAGCAGAAGCTCGAAAGGTGTCTATCTAGGCACTGAGTCTTATAGCCTGCCAAAAGACATCTCGCCTTTGGTTGACTTCATCTTGCCGGCTACCTCATTTACCCAGATACCGAGACCGGCCGTTTTTCTAAACAAATTGCAGAGCAATGTCACTGTAGACCCAGGTGAGTATGTTAAAAGAGGCCTACAGAGGCTATTATACAATATTTTAGAAACCGACTAACAATGTTATTCTAGACTCGTTGGAAACATGTGACAAACATATAACCCCAAAGTGCATCAGAGCTTTATACGGTATTCCTATCGCTACTCTCAAGGACAAAAGCAACGCCCTGGGTGTGTTTGAGACCCAAGATAATTCCCACAGCCAAGAAGATATCGATCAATTCTATCGCGATATGAAGCTGGATAATATTCCTCAGGGCTTCGGGCCCGAGACTGTGAGCATCAATGGTGGAATAGGGCCTGTGCCGCAGAAGGATGCTGGTGTTGAGGCGGACCTGGACATGCAAATTGCGCAGCCACTCATCTACCCACAGAAGTTGATCAACTACCAGGTCAAGTATTCATACAGCAACACCACCAACTTTAATTACGTCTTCAACGACTTTCTCGACGCCTTTTCTGGCCCTTTTTGTAAGGATAACGGTGACGAGGGCAGTGGCAAGCAGTGCAACAAGTTGGCGATCCCTCATGTCCTTTCCATATCCTGGGGCGTTCGCGAAGACCCCAGTTTGGTCAGCTTCCACAAGGTATTACACAACTAGAGCCCCTCTTCGACAGAAAAACACCGAGAAGCTGACAAAATCCCAAGCGCCAATGCACAGAATGGATGAAACTCGGTCTAGCTGGTACTAGTGTTTTCGTGTCCAGTAGCGACACGGGCGCTCAAGACGGCAATCAATGCTACGGCTCCCGACACGACATTTTCGTTCCAAACGGCGTCTGCACATGCCCGTATATCACGGGCGTGGGGGGCACTATGCTGCCCGAAGGCAGAAAAATCGGCGATAACGAGACTGCTTCCCAGAGTTACGCCAGTGGCGGCGGCTTCAGCAATATCTTCCCCGTACCAGCTTGGCAGAAGACGGCCGTGTCAAAGTAAGCACAAAAGGAAAAAAAAAAAAAAAGAAAGGAAAAGCCCCAGCATGATGTTCCTGAAAACCGACTGCAAGCATCCACTAACTGGCAAACTATTAGCTACTTCTCCAAACACCCCCCTAGCTACGAGTCTTACAACATTACGGACGGCAAAGTGCCCGATTCTGGCCACGGCATATACAATCGTGGTGGCCGCGGCTTTCCCGACATTAGCGCAACCAGTGAAAATGGATACACCATCTTCCGAGGCGAGTATAGCAGCGGCTCCGGGACATCAATGGCTACTCCCATTGTGGCGTCCATGTTCAACCTCATCAACGAAGAGCGCGTCAAGGCTGGCAAGCCCTCGCTTGGCTTCATCAACCCCGCCCTATACAAGCTATTCG
This sequence comes from Beauveria scarabaeidicola, assembly GCA_037289395.1. Classification (NCBI taxonomy): domain Eukaryota; kingdom Fungi; phylum Ascomycota; class Sordariomycetes; order Hypocreales; family Cordycipitaceae; genus Beauveria; species Beauveria scarabaeidicola. Next base: position 2,170 of record JAEIJG010000273.1, on the reverse strand, counting down.
AAAAGGGCGGCTTCTACAATGATATAACAGAGGGGGATCAGTTTACCAGGGCGGGCTACAATTGCGAAACCATCGGTGGCTTCTCCGCCGTGCCTGGCTGGGATCCTGTCACGGGCGTCGGTACGCCGAGATACGGCGCCATTCGCGACTATTTTGTGAACTTGTAGCAGACTTATTATTTCCTGAGGTTCTACACAGGATTTTGAGGGATGGCGAATAAATAGTCTCAACGACAAAAAAATAAGAGAATTTTGGAATTGGTAGTGCTCGTTTGGCCCGTCATGCATTCGCTCCGATTCACCAACAGTACAAATCATTAGCCATTATCGTTGTATCTTTAGACGTAGCTGCGCAGGCCTACTAACAACCAGCGGTAACTTTTGGGAAACTCGGCGATTTTTAAACTTTGAAAAAAGAAAAAAGTCCAAGGAAGACCAACTGAATCGAGTACATGACTCGTATGTTTTTCCTCGTTTGATAAAAGCTTCCGGCCGTCGCCCGGTGGTCAGAGATAACCTGTCCCAGATCCACCAAGTTAACCTGTCCTAGTTTAATTCTGCTGATGTTTCCCCGATAGTGGGGCTTATACCATAACACTAAGTGGGGCTAGAAAAAATTTTTTAGCTAATAGCGTGCTTTATTATTCTCTACCTCGTTTTTTTATTATTCCCCGCTAATTTTTTACTAGTGGTTTTTCTTAAGATATATTCCCGCCTTTTATATAGAAAAATTTCCTCCTATATACTTACTAGAATTAAATTAGAGCTAAGTCTAAAGAAGTAATAAACTATATCTAATATAACTTTATAATATTTCTAATTTAATTCTAAGGAACCCTTATAATACTTCTAATTTAATTCTAAATAATAATATATAAATATTATAATATATATAAAGTATACTTTAGAGAGGGTATATATATAAATATTATAATACTACTACTATTATACTACTATACTAAGCTAGTATATTTTAAGAATTATTTCTATATTAACTTTAAACTAATTTTACTAAGATAATCTAAAAATTATTATAGTTATACTAGGTGAAGTTTACTATTATTATAAAGATAAAGATAGTGTTATATACTACTATATATGCCTTTAGAATTACTTCTATAATATATTAGAACTAATTCTTTACTAATACTAAAATAATTCCTTAGACCTTAAAGCTATCTACTAAGTCTATACTCTATTACTACTACCTTAAAGTCTATAAGGTTATAGTTAAAGACTATCCCTCTAGTCTCTATAAGCGTAACTATATAGTGAAAATTCTATATAAGTTATTTTAGAATTATTTCTAAGCTCTTACTAATATAATTCTAGGCTAGTATATAGATATCACGGCTATAAGGCAGCTACTTTAGCTCCCGCGCCTTCCTAAGGATAAGATATTATCTCTTACTAGGCTAGTGATTATCCTACTATACCCCTTACCTTAATTCCTTTTTAGGGTAAGAAATATTATAGAGAAACCTCTAAAATGTTTCTAAGCTAATTTAAATAGGAAGCTAGTTTTTTTACGCCTTATATAGTGCTAATACTAATCCCTTATTAATTTCTTATAGCTATAGGCGTGGCTATTAATAATAATAATAATAGTACTACTTCTAAGAGTAGTAATAGTAGTAGTAATAAGGAGGACTTACTTATACTCTCCTTAAGTGTATTATACTAATTTAATACTAGAATTAACTTAACTATAGATATAAGTTTACTTAGAATTATTTTATAACCTTTACTAATATAATTTTAGTATACTTAGAGCTACTAGGATATTAGTAATTAATATACTAACTACACTACTAAGGGTAACTATATTAGTAAGTATAAGAAATAATTCTAAAAAAACGCTAAACTAATTTTAAGTAATATACCTACCTCTAGTCTAAGATAACTCCTACTTAGTATAGGTAGCTAATTTAGAGGAGATAGAGTTAGATAATAATAATAAATCTAAATTTAAAGGTTTTAATAATTAATAATTAATAAGCTAGAATTAAATTAGAGCTAGTAGGGAATTAATTTTATATTATTTTTATAATACCTTTATAATATTTTATAAAGTAAGAAAGATATATAAGAAGAATAGAGTTATTTTATTTCTAGAATTATTTCTAAACTCCTACTAAAGTAACTATATTATAATTCTTATAGATTATATA